>CYKH01000234.1:0-29996 GCA_001460835.1 Bodo saltans | reverse complement strand
CTTCAACACCGACGCGGCTGTGTTCAGTGATCCAGCAGCACTGCTATCACCTTCGCCGTTGGAGATCAATATCGCGACGCTAAGCGAACATGCGGCACTCGCAACTACGAGACATTGAATCGAACAGGAGTGGAGAAAAAAGAACCACGCAACATATGGCCGCACTGCAATGCAGACAACCAGCTGCACGAATAATAGTGTAAAGGCAACGGCATTATTAGCGATGCACCAGCTAGTCGAGCCGATTGCGAGTGCAGCACCGGACAGCAAGGACACGATCACAGTGTTTGTAAGATCGAGCAGCGCGTAGGGAATGAAAGAGTACTCCGAGAGGAGCGCGTTGAAATGGCGTGTGACAAGAAATTTGGGGTCTTTGCCCTTGTTGGTGACTCTCACACCAGCAGATTCTTCGCTTATTATGCTTGTTGCTTCTAAAAGTACTGGATTCTCCACCCAATGCACGCAGACTCTCAAGGACCATTTCACTATTCGAATTATTCTCCGCACAAAGTATGTTGGACGTATGTCTGTCGAGGAAAAAGGCATCGCGAGGCGTTCCAGAGCACCGCTCGTCGTGAAATGTGCGTTTGAATAGAAAAGTGTGAACACTACCGCACTGATCGTAACGGCGGGAATGAGGATGCCAACGATCGCCACCACAGTTACCGTTTTCGAACACCCCTCAACACGGTTGTCGAATGAAGCGACAAGGTGTGACGCTGCTGCAGCAGTGGAAGGAACCGCCGCGTACCACAGAGGCATGACGCACAACGGAAATGTGAAAAGCCGCGTCGCTTCTACAATTGACAATGCCTTCGATTGCAAGGCGACAGCACCGCACACGAAGAAGAAAAATACCAGCCCGACCACCACGATGATGAAGTTTCCGATGATGGCGGTGATGTCGTCTGCATGAGCAGATGACAGGAGGCAGTCGCCTGGGACTAGATAGCCAAACGGAAAGAGGCCAGCGATGCCATCCGCAGTGTTACTGGCATCCACGATGGCACACTGAGCAACCGACAAAGCTCCGATTCTACTACTGCCAGCAGTCGAACCACCTGCCCCAGCAACAGAGCCAACGAACAGTACGGATGAAGCAGTGACTGCGCTGATTCGTTGCAGGTCAGGAACACTGGTGATCGGTTGAGGAGGGACCATCAATAGGGATGAAGACTTCGATAGTCTCGTGAGAGTTGTCTTGATGTTCGGATAGGTGGTGGTGAGTGACCTCAGCGGCATGGAAGCGCTTTTTTTTTTCTGCTCCAGTAGTTGTCATCGTCGGCGTACTCGAGTGCACCGTCGTACTGCCAGAAATCGAGTTGGGGGATGCTGGTATTAATGTGAGGCTATGTTCATGGCTTCGTTGTCGACTCCGAGTGGAGGAATCCGATCTCTTTAGCGAGACAGACGGAGAATGTTGTGTTATTCTTGAATGTGATTTCGTTGTCGTGCGCAGCGCTTGGAACGACATAGATGCCGTCGAAGAAGGCCAACTGGCGAGGCTTTGTGAGTGCGACGACGACTTCTGTACTGAATGCGTAGGGAAAGTGGTGCTAATCGAATTTGAAGGTGACATGGAGGTGACACTTGACTCAGATACTGCACTTTGCGAACTTGACGACGAGTGCGTGACGCTACAAAATGCACATGATCGCGATGGTGAGGCTGAAGAGAGTGCAAAGGACGTAGAAGCTGAATGGCGGGATTGCGCTTCCGTCCATGAAGTCGAAATTGTCTCGGCGTTTGTCGGAGTCGAGGTGTCGGTCTCGATAGAACAGAGCAACGCCAGCGAGGTAGTGCCGTTCTTGACCCCTTTACATGGCTTTCGGAGAGTGGACTTCCCCACGAGGAGCTGTTGGCAACTGCCACCGATGGACGCTGTGTACCACACAGGGGTCGCATTCGTGCCTTGGATGACGAGAGTAATTGTTGAGAGGAAGCCGTAGCTGCACGGATTCGAAATCCACGAGGAGCCTGTCATGGTGAGCGTTGAGCCAGAGCCAGCGACGCTGGCCGTGTAGGACCCTGTGCAGAAGGGGCTGGTGGGCACGCTGAACGTGAAGAGCACCATCCAGGACGAGGCGGTTGTGTTGCTTTGAATGTAAATGTTGAGGTTGGTGTAACCTTGCCCACAGAAGTAGCCACCTCGATAGGTGTCTCCGACCTGCGGAGACGCAGCGTCGCTCAGCACGATGACAACGAGGAAACCAACCAGAAATCTGGCCGCCCATGCGAGAATCCGCATCTGCTGACGAGCACGAACTCGTTTAGAGAAAAAAAATAAAGGAAGGAGAGAATGATAGCCCGACACACTGTCTCAAAGTAGTTAGGTCAACAAGCATAATAATGATAAAGTGATGTCTTGATCAAGCTCTCAAAGTCTTCAAGAGGTTCGGTGGAGGAATAGTAAGAGATGGGGACGGAACTATTTAGTTGGGGTGTTTCCCCATCGATTGTTGCGGTGCGGATGTTTGTCCGAGGGATCGGAAAAACAAGTTTTTTTTTCCCGTCGATTGGAGCATGAAGGAATCTGGAAAAAAATCTCACTGAAAAATTTCCCACGTTAAGCGCTTTTGAGTGGGCTCGATCATGACACTAATAGCGATATCAATTGAACAACATTGATCGTGGTGGCTAAAAGAAAGTGAGCAACCTGGGACAAGGAGATAAAATGTACAACGATGCAGCTGCTCACAAAATGAGATTCTTTTTCCTAAAGAGAGATCATCGCGAGTAGGAAGGTCTGAAGCTCCTAAACCCTCTCGCGTCATACAGTAACAAGAAGCGGCAAAAAAAAAAAACTGACCAAAGTGCACGTGTTGTGCCTAATCAGGAATTCGTAATGTCTCCCTGCGCAGCGCCGCCCTCATCAGCTTCCAGCGCCTTTTCTAACATATCTAGGTAAATACGATCGCCATCCACGAAACCGTCATCTAATAACGTCAACATCCGCAGAGTGGCGTCATCATCATCATCGTCAGCCTCGACATTCATGTAGTAGTCTTCCGCTCGACCACCATCGCCATTGTCCTCTTCTTCCTCCCCGCCCACCACACCATCACCTGCAGTAGTAGTGAGCGGCACTGTCCATTCATACTCTAATGGCGGCCCTTCTTCATCGTCGTCCTCTCTGTTGTTGATGTGTTTCATCTCTTGATCGCCAAAAGGGTCGTCATCGTCGTCAGCCAGAGAACCGTCGAGGAGAAACATTTCAATAGATTGGGCAACCTCGTCATCGATGATGAATTTTGCTTCAGTGTCGTCTTGCAATCGTCGTCGTGCGGCGGTGAGGTATCGGTTCTCATCATCGTCGCTGGATGTAAATCCTCGATCTAGCATCTCCAGCATACTACGGTCGTACATAGCCTGCAGGGGGACATCAATACACACCATGGTGAACAGGCGCAGTGCAGTCCGAAGAACAGAGAGGCAAACCTCGATGACGATAATCGACGGAGGGAAGTTACGTTTGGTGGCGACGACGATGCACTGCACACCGAGCAATACATGGATGCTGACTGTGAGGACGACTTCAAACGGAAAGCGGAAGTTTTTGTGGCGCTGGCCTACCACAAACACAACCGCACCGCCAAAGTGGAATAAGGCGAGGACGACGCAAGATGTCTGACAAGCCCCGGAGCTGATAAATGAGACAGACGTGAGCATCGACGACGTGGCAGAAAGACCAAAGTAAAACACGAATCGCAACTTAGCAGCCCAGACCGCTGCATGCGCAGAAAACATTTGCGAGTATCGATTCCGAAGGGTTGGTGGACACCATAACCCGATAGGGAGGAGCCACCAAGGCACCCAAGACGGCAACAATGATGTCGAGGTGGCGGCAACATCGTCCGCTGCTGCACCAACAATAAGCTCACGGGAAACAAACGTAACGTGCGGGACTACCCGACGCATGACGGTAGCTTGCCACGCAACAAGGATGCCTATGGCGCAGATAAATGAAAGCGCAGCAGCCACAATTTCTGGCGTTGATGTAGCGCTGTTGGTATGTTTTTGAAGCGTAGCCACTGATGCGAATACAGTACCAGGGACCCACAGCTCCAATGCACGCAGCCCAAGGGACGGGAATGGTATCGCCACGTCAATAAATTTCGTTGTCGTCGTCGCCTCGAGGAACGCACTGCGAAGGGAGGAGAAGGCAATT
Organism: Bodo saltans; assembly: GCA_001460835.1. NCBI lineage: Eukaryota > Euglenozoa > Kinetoplastea > Eubodonida > Bodonidae > Bodo > Bodo saltans. The sequence goes on along the minus strand of CYKH01000234.1, from coordinate 25,828 downwards.
CGAATCTTGCTACCAACAACAGCAGAAGCGTTCCTCCTTCGTCCTGCTGTTGTTGACGTGGATCGTGCGAGCAGCATCGCAGTGGTCACCACAGCACTGACACCAAAGCCACCGATAACACTAAGGGCCAAATTCCCCCAGGCCACGGCAACCCACCCAAAGTCCATAAAGGGCTGCCGTCTCTCATGCTGTCAATGTCTAGCTTCCCATCCATCCGGCAGTCAAGGTGTGAAATCATGACCAATGTGTTGAGTTGGGAGACGTCAACAGGAGAGAACACGGTGGCGATCGCAGACATGGATGCGGCACCATCACGTGATGCTTCTACGACGGGGTCGACGAAGAATGGCACGGGCAGGGGAATGGTGAGGGAAGCAGTTGGGGTGGGGCTCTTCTTTAAGGATGACTTTGTGGCGGAATGTGTTCTTCGACTACTTGATGCTGAATAAGATGGGCTCGAGGAAACCGTGAGAGTTTCTGTTCGTGGTTTCCTTCGCATCTGAGTGTGTTGAAATGATTCCGTCATTGATGATCCGTTCTTAATGAACAACGAAGGAGTGTGGGACGCTGTTTTCGAAGGCGCACTGCGGGAGAGCGAGTATGCTTGCGTCGCACTCGACGAATATGTTGCATTTGTCACGGTCTCTAACACTGTTGCAGTGACAGTGAAGACGTTTGTGTGAGTTGCTGTAATACTGTTGGTGATGGTGTGGGTGAGGGACATGGTAGAAGTGGACGTTGCGATGCTAACTGACGCGCTAACGGCGTCGGTTAGGTCTGAAGTAGTACTAACCGTTTTTGACGGCAGGAATACATCACTCAAATTCGCGACTATCGTTGACTTGCCACTCTCAGCTGCAGTTGATGTATTTGAGAGAACGACACTGACACGCTTCGCATATGGCTTAGCACTATCTGCGTAGTGGTTTTGCAAGTACAGGGATACTGTTGCACTGCACACGTTAGGCAGCAGTCTTGTAGACCACGTGTAGGTTGCAAACGACCAACCATCACGGCACTTACCCCCTAACACAGTTCCCACTGGTGTCTGTGGAGAACCACACTTGTACTGCTGGAGCATAAGACTAGCATAGTCCAGGTATCCACCTTGGATGTACCCCACAAGTGCAATCTTTACCACAGATGTGTTACTTATGTTCAAGTAAGTGTTGGCAAATGTAAGGTTAATCGTTTGTCGCATTGTGCACTCTTCAGGAATAAACCACGATATTGTCGCTACAGAAAATGCATCACGCTCTATTACACAGCCATCAGACTGGCCCCAGCCCTGGTATTGATTTTGATTTGCGGATGGATTTTGCAGTAGGTTGGTGTCAAAAGTATCAGTGGCAGCGTTGACATGTAGAAGAAGCGAAAGCGCCGCTATCAGCATCAGTTGGAAAATGCAACGCTGAATTTTCAACCGCATGTATCACCCATTAGAAGCAAAAAATAAATCTTGAGCTATCTTATTTTGATTTGCAAGCGGTATATGTTCAAGGAGCCACATGTCAGCAAGAGACAACAAAAATCTGCAGCTGATGTGGTTTCTTTTTCGACTTGAGTCGCAAGGTCCACAAAAAATCTTCTGGGGAGGAGTAACGTTTTTTTCTCACTTGGAAGAATGTTTCGGGCACCAAATTTTGTTGTCTTTGAAAGACAGTGATATTTCTTGTGCTGCTGCACCTGCAGCCGCTTGTGCCGACGCCGGCGCCACCATAGTGAAGCACCCCAACGCACTGCACTTCTTTGGCCTGTTCCTACAGTGCGAGCAGCAGCCACTCTCCACATCCTCTGCCGCTGATGTAAGCACTCTCAGGCACCCAAACGTGCTACACCTAGACGACTGGGAGGCCAACGGTTTCTTGGTTGCTGCAAGCAGTTGGGCTCTGCGGCATGCATCACAAGTGCTCCCCTCCATAAACACAAATCTTGTACATGTGGGTGATGGAGGCGACGCTGCACACAACGACGTAAGGTGATGTGGCGGTGGTGGCGGGTCTTGCTGTGCGAGGTTCTTAGCGCCTGTTGTTGTTGCCTCTCTATCTGCATTATTATCACCACCACCACGAAACATAAACATGGTTGCCGCCATGAGATGAGCTAGTGCCTGCTGACGTCGGTGCTGTAACGTCGGATCTAATTCGCCTGCACAGAATGCGTTGTGCCCTAGACTGATGTAGTGAGCTCGTGTCTCTGCATCTCGTAGAATGTGATATGCGGATTGCATGGATGAAAAAGCACCTCGCAACGCGTCGTGATGAATGGTTGTTGGTGTGGTGGCACCAGCAGTAGCACAACCCTGCACAAAGTCGTCGATAGGCGGTGTTGTTGCAGAGGATGAGCGTTCCGCTGCTGCTGGTGTAACTGCCGTCGTGTCATAGCATGAAGAACTGTGATCAGAATCACCTGAGGGTGCAAGTTCTTCCTTCCCACTGGATTGCCGCTGCTGCTGTTGATGCTGTTCCTGCACGGTGGCGACCCAGCGATCAGGATGCAAAAGGAGTGCCAACGAACGGTAGCGACGCGCCAGAAGTTCTTCGCTAAAGTCACGCCATTCTCCAATTACTTCATCCAACACCAGAGCAGCACTTGTAGTTGTAGGATTAGCAGCCGCAGCAGAGGAAACCTCACCCTGCTGCGGTTGGGCAAGATTGTTGTGCTCAAGATTGAGGCAAGTAGACGAAGAGGTCGACGATGACGATGCCCAGCGTAAACGAAATAACGAAAAGAATGGAAACACGCCACATTTCATATCGGAGGAGGACCTGGTCGGGCAGCATTCACTGACGTGACGAGCAACTTGAACCGCCTTTTCGTGTTGCTGGGACAAGACCGACGAAGCACAAGGCATCGTGTTTCTTACACTATGATCACATCAAGCAGCGGTGAAAAAAGGTGAACATGAAGAAGAAAAAAAAGTTCACCCAAGTCAAAAGAAGTATTAAGTCCGCTTCGTCTTTGTATGAGGTGTAAAGTGAGTAGTGGGCTTGTCGCGGATAACCGAATGATCAAAATCTTCTGCCAAACAAAAAAAAGCGTGAGAGCAAAGATCCGTAAACAAACACACACACACACACACACACAAAAAAACAACTGTAAAGAACAAAGAAACACATTTCACCTGGTCCTTTCCGTTCTCGTGGTGTAATAACATTCAGAGCGGGGGGCAACATACTAAAATCTTTGGTTTGAAAAAAAAGAAGCCACCGACTGCAAAAAAAAAAAGGAAGGACATTGTGAAAGGTAGGGGGAGAGCGAGAGGAGTAAAATGATCATGCGTGCTTTTCTTATTGTTTTGTTTTGTTTGTGAGATTGTTCCGTTGTTCTCTTTCCGAAGGGCTGAATGATTCAATTTGGAGAGTTTTTAAAGAAAGCATGTGAACAACTAAACGTGTACGCAAGAGAAATGGGGAGAAAAAAAACACTTGGGAGCTATGGGCGAGGGAGAGCACCTGAATAACTCTTTCATTTACCTTTTTTGATTTGCTTCACTTTCGCAGCGTTGTTGTTGCTCCAGCGGTGCTGACGGTTGACGGAAGCTTTTCACCAAACAGCACAGCCGTTGCATGTGCAGCGTCGTGTTCCTTTGCGGAGAGCGTCCCAATGCTAACACTGGGAGGCATCGGTCGAGATCCTCCTCCTCGTTGACTACCTCCACCACCGTGCTGCAGACTCCGTTGAGAGGCAGATCGGCCGCCGGCATTGGAGGAGAGGTACGCAACACCAAGAGACGAAGAAGCATCTGAAGTGGATCGAGGAAAGCGATGATGATCAGCGTCGAGCATCATGCCTGTCGCTTCCTCCTCAGTGGAGAGGGACAACATTGGGGGGAGACGAACATCGTCGGCCGAGGATGCATCTCCGTGTGCGTTTGACGAAGTATCATCACCGCCCAGCCCCCCTCCTCCACCACCAACACTACGGTTGACACCACCGCCAAGCCCACCGCTCCCCCATGACGAGGCGGTGGAGTGGCGGCGAAGGGAGCCATTGGACGACGTCACAGACCCTCGCTGCTGCTGCTGGTGCTGCTGTTGCGAGGTAGACGACGACGCCACGGACGATGTGGAGTGCTGAGAGGTGACGGTAGAATTCTGACGGGGGAAGTTGAGCGGCGATGCAGTCGCCAGCACACCTTGGGCGCTACCTCCCATGAATGCTCCTCGAACCCCTCCGCTGATGTTGGACTGGACCGACGAACAAGGGGGAGGCTGGGGGAGTGTGAGAATTGCACTAGGGGTGGAGGAGGCGTTGACAGCTGCTGGCAGCATCGAGGATGGTGTCGCTGAACGCACCACTGAAACACCTCTGCTTCCAACAACAGCAACGCCGGTACTATGCTGGGGTTGTTGTTGCTGGTACTGCTGATGATGAGAGTTGTTTAACAAGGATGTTGGGGACGCTCCTAAAATAGCTGACGACACTTCCGAAGACATTGCTGCCGGTGGTGTGGGCGTAGTGGAACCAAATGGCGCCGGTGGTGGCGCAGTTGGTGTGGTGAGAGGAAGAATAGGCGATCTTCCTGAAAACGGAGATGCGCCACTTGTCGTCGATGGGGATCGACTGTTGCTGTGGTAATTGGGTGCTAAGAGGGGCGACTGGTGCGAGGAGGAGGTGGGCTGTTGATGATGTAAATGAAGTCGGTCGAATGGACTGGACATCGTCGGCGTCGCAGGACGAGTCCCCGCCACCACAGTCGTAGCGGCAGGCGGGGGGGGGTGGGGGGGGGTGGGCGGTTTGCGTGTTCGTCTTCGATGTTGGTCGTGTCGTCACCGCCAGAGACAAAGAAGCGGCGCATTGTGGACGACAAGAAACCGCTAACATTGGACGAGACGGTGCTGGAGGTGGGCGATGACGCTGCTGTGACTCCCATCGACGCATTGGTGCTGACGGTGGTGGTGACAGGCCTTGGCAGCGTGATGCTTGTGCGTTCGCTTCCAGCAACACTTCGGGCAACGCTTCTCACGGACGACGCTCCAACAACGCTGCCACGCATTCGTGTTGGCGAGAAGGACGCACTTTCATCTCTACTATTTGTCACACCGGCACCACCTGAGATGATAAAACTATGCTGATTGCTGTTTGGATTGCTCTGATTGCTGCTGTTTTCAAGGTAATGATGATGCGGCATGTGCAGCTGCTGCCGCTGGTGTGAAGACGAAGACGACGACGGCGACGAAGAGGGCGGGCCTGGTGGAGGCGGTGCTCCGCCATCGTAATGGGTTGGTAGTTTCCACGGCGTCAGAAGTATGGCGGACGAGGACGTCGTGTCCACAGAGGGAGGTGAAGACGTGGTGTCGAATGCAGAGCTGCGGCCAGCACCACCTGACGTCGTCGCTGATGGGAGCGTCAATCCACCAGAAGTTGGCGCGGCAGACACAACAAGCGGTGTGCTTACAGCACTGCTGCTGCTGCCTCCCACCGTCGTCGGTTGGTGCCGAGATAAGTTCTTTAGGACACGAAGGCTATTTAGCATGGGTGATGTGGAGATGTTGAGTGATGTTTGTTGTTGATGGTTGCTGCTGTGCTCACCGCCAAACGATAGGGCCCTCGGATTTGGCGTCCTGGGCGTGACGCTTGCAGACGGAGGCCCCTGACTGCTGTTGTTGTTCGCGATGTTGCTCGTCGCCGGAGATCGAGGATACTGAGAAAGTGCAGTTCCTCGGGGAGGGGTGGTCGGTGTAGCAGTCGCCACCACCATCCTCGACGCCCCTCCTGCAGTTGAGGGTCTGTGATGGGATAGGTTCAACTGGATCCCGGATGTGCTAATGGTAGAGTCTGCACGGGTGCTTTCAAGCATATCATCGTACTGAGACGAAGCAGTGCCACCACTCATATTGTGCGTAGCAGACGCGGAGTAGAATGGGGACAGTAATGTCGAGCCTGGGGCGGTAAGTGGTGTTGACGATGTGTTGTACACGGTGGGCATATGAAGGATGGCTGCGTTAATCTGCGGTGGTTGGAATAGTGTGGTTGAGGCACCAGTACGTATTTGGAGCGCAGCGTGGGGTGGCTGCCGTTGTTGTTGTTGAGAATTAGACGAGAAGGATGGTGCCCCGGTGGCGGGGTGACGAGGCAGCGGTCCAACATGATGATTGCTTCCTCCTGCTAATGCTGCCGCTGATGGCATTGCCATCGTTGGCGTCATTTGTGGAGATATGTCCGAGGATGGCCGGTGCGGCGTCAACGGTTTTGGAGCGCCCAGTGAGAACGTAGGGGTTTCCCCACGGTGAACTGCCAGCAGCGCATCTGCTGAGTCCTCCCTGCTATCGTCGTCATCGTTGTCAATCGCGCCGCTGTGGAAAAGGTGACCAGCAAGATGCGGCACCGTTACTTCTTGCGTGCCCCTGGCGTTCTCATCTACAGACGGTGGTTGATACGAAGCAGCTGTGGTGGATGGCGATGTCTTTGCAGGGGAGGGGAGGCGTAATTCGTCAAATATCACACCTCCTCCACCACCTGCATTCAAAGGGGGCGTTGAAAGGGGCATCTGATGTTGTTGTTGTGGTGTTGCAGCTGCTGGGATGTTATCTCCTGCTTCGCAACCGCTTGGCGGAGAAAGCATCACAGCAGACGCGCTAGTAGATGTGTCGTCGCTGACAATAGCAATGGCAGCGGCGGCAGAGGCAGCAGCAGCAGCCTCAGCTGCTGCTTTCAACTGTTGTTGCTGTTGTTGTTGCTGCTGTCGACGTATCGCCAATTGTGCACGTTGGCGAATCACTGCTGGGTCTGTTACACCTAACATCGACTGTGTGAGTTGCTGCTCATCGGTGGTGGTGGTGGTGGCTGGCCCTCCATGAGAAACAATTGTGGTGATAGTATCGTTGTTCTCACTGCTCACTCCTCCTCTCCCCAATTCATGAGTGGCGCCTCCAGTGTTGAGCTGCTGCTGGCCGCTACGTCCAGTGTCACCACCGCCCACGTAGACGCTTCCTGGAGGAGAGGTGGTGGTGCTGCCGCCGCTGTTGCCTTCAATTGCAGAAGAGGACGTCATTGATTCATTTTGATGCGCCAAGAGGAAGATGCTGGTCGCTGTGCCCCCTGTAGCCCCGCGCTGATGTGCTGGTGGTTGTTGACTCTGAGCCCTTCCTGTCACCCAGGTGGTCGTTGTCGTATTGTTGTTACCGCCACTTGCAACGACACGTCTGAATTGGTTGCTCTGACCGCGTGTATTCGGTGAGGAGAAATGTTGTACATGGGGGACGGTGACATAATTCACTGCTCCCCCTGCACCTGCTGCTGCTGGGGGAAGTCCACCAACTCCTCTTGTTGACAGCCCTCCTGTAACATCGAACTGACTATCATCCACCCCGCGTAGGGACAGTAGCATCGATACCAACGGCGCATCACTGACAGAACACAAGTCCGGAGACGAAGGCAGGACAAAACCGCTTCCATTGGCGTTGAGCCTTGTGGGGTCATCGACGTAGCCAATGGCACCACCGCTGTTGTTGGCACCTGGGATGCCGCCCTGTGGTGAGTTGAAAAAGGGTAATTTGGCAAGACTCACTTGCCGGGGAAGTTGCATCAGACTACTGCTCTGGAGGGAAGACTCCTCCTCAGTTGGAGACGATGGCACGGAGCCAGGGTTATCGAAATGAGGATGACGAGGATGAGATCGCCGCCTACTGGAATTGCTGTTTTGAAGCAACAACGACCCCGCCGTTGTTGGGTTGTTAGGAACCTGATCTTCAGGAGAATCTCCACCTTCGGTAGAGGAACTTCGTCGCGTTGTTGTTGTGGGGCTCACAGATGCCGACGTTGTATGATGGTGATAATGATGGTGGCTGATCGTCGCTTGAAGAACTGGAACAGGCAGCACGACACGCTGAAATGACAACGGTACATCCTCATCGACGCCGGCCAACACCATCGTAGTTGGCTTCTTCCTAGCACCTCCTCCTCCTCGAGGATTGTTGCTCGCGTTGAGGTGAGGGGGTGAACTCCTCGGAGGAAGAGCACCGTCGTTGTTAGGGTGGTGATGCTGGCCGCTTCCTCCTACGAACGTAGTCGTAGTGGACTGACTTCCTCCGTGCTCGGATGTGCTGCTACTCTCATCACCTCTGTTGGTGGTGGAGGAGGAGCTGTGGAATGCATCCGTCGAGTGGTGATAACCGTTGTGATGATGATCACCGCCACCGCCCCCGCTCATGGACGAAGCGTTATGATTGTGATTGGCGTTGGGGTGAAGCGGCAGCACTTCAACCCATCTGGCGAGGGGCAGCACCGCTTGCTGTTGCTGCTGGAGAGACAACTGATGCTGTTGAATGTGGGTGGCAGTAGTAGTCAACACGATAGGTGCTGGAATGTCGCCTGCGACGGTGGTCAAATTAGCGGTGTACTGATGCTGATGAAGTTGTTGTTGTTGTTGTTGTTGTTGTTGTTGAAGGTGAGCTTGATGTTGTAGTTGCAGTTGCTGCTGCTGGAGATGCTGAATTTGTTGAGCGATGCTCATGTTACTGTTCGTCATCACTTGCTGCTGTTGCTGGTGGAAGTGATGAAACACAGGGTTGCCACCGTGCACGCTACCACCGCCGCCGCCACTACCCCCACCCCCACCTAGGCTGTTTCCGCTGATGCTGATGCTGCTAAGTCTACTACTCGCATTGCCTGAGCGGCCACCGCTGCTACTCTTGCTGCTAACGCTATGGTGGTACGTAGCGGATCTGTCGGGAAGTGCAGAGCCTCCTGGTATGGCTGCAAACAGCACCGAAGCGCCACTCCCAGCGCCATTCCCATTTTGCCTACGTTGTTGTCTTCGTGACGACGGGGTGTTCTGATTGGTAGTAGGAGAAGTTGAAAGCGCTGGCTGTGCAGCGGCAAGTAGACGCCGTGGCGAAGAAGAAGAAAAGTCTTCATCTCCGGTATCCATGGACTCAGTCTGCTTTAAGGGCACCGCGCAAAATAATTCATAGTTGTTGCCTGCTCCTGCGGTGGTAGATGCGGTGCCGCTACTACTTGTTGCACTGCTGCACGCATCATCGCCACCTTCGTCGTCCTCGAAGTCCTCGGCGTGGAGAAGAAGGCCTCCAACTGCAGTGCTATCATCTACGACATCATCGTCGTCACCCTGCACTGCATCTTGAAGAAATGTTGCGGCGAAGCTTTGCGTCCCCGACGAGCTACTGTCGTTGTGCACGACGGCAGAGGAGTGCTGCTGCGTCGATGATACATCGTCTCGAAAGGCGACGGTGGTCGAGACATTACGCCGGGAGGAGCGTCGATGCGCCATGGCTCCATGATGATGAGAATGCGCAGCATGTTGTTGTATGTGCGATGATGGTTCCCCACCATATTGCTGCTGTTGACGATGGACTAAAGACTCACTGTTGTTCAGCGGATCACCACCACCACCACCACCTACGCCATGACTACCGCTACCAGTTGCAACGATGGCATCAAAAGCGGGCAATGCGCGGCCCCCATTATCGGGAGAAGGAGACGAGGGATGCACTACTGTTGTTGTTGTGGTTGCTTGTGGTGGAGATGATAAAGCAGTATGATGAGACTGTTGTTGACTGTTGGTAAGTCGCTGTTGTTGTTGTTGTAGTTCTAACGAAGGAGTATGCTGCTGCTGCTCCTGCAGGACAGTTGTGGTGTAGCGCTCTCCCAACGGTTGCAATGGGAGCTGATACTCTTCTGGCAAGTGTTGTTGTTGCTGCTGTGGCGGCAGGTGAATAGAAGAAGTTTGTTGTATTGAACAGGCTTCCATGATGATGTGCAATCAAAACCAAAAAAAAGAGTGCTCCTTCTGATTTTGTTTGCTGTTGTTGTGGGGCGTGTGCGTTTGATCGCAGGGTTTGGGGAATGAAGTGAAAACTTTGGGTAAGATTGGAAAAAAGAAATGTGCTCGTCACAGGGGGAAAATCAACAAAATAAATGATATTTTGGGGAAACGCGCGAAATTGATTGAGAAATCGCACGCGCTCGTTGGCGTCCTACAGTTCCGCTTTCCTTCCTTAACTCAACTTTTTTGTTTCGTTCACGCGATTCAACGTAAGAGAGATAAAAGAGCTCTCTTTTCTTCTTCTTCTTTCTTTCGAAAGGAAGATGACGCGAGTAGTGGGGATAGGTAGTAGTAAAATTAATGCAGGAGGACACTCAAGAGTGCTCTCTCTCAAACAACGGAGACAAAAGCACTAAGTTCCTTTTTGGTGGATGATTTTTATATGGGGCTGCTCCTTTTCTTTTATTTCAGAATGCACTGAAAAGAGCAACCCGAGGTGGACGAGCCGTGTTGAAGAAACAAAAAGGAAGACGGGAGTGAGGCGACGAGCAAATCGACGAGAATTGGGCCTTCTGCTGTTTGCTTTTGACGTTCTCCTTCCTCTTTCTTTCTCTATGTTCCCTTCCTTGTGGGAAAGCTCTTTTTTTAGTTTTAATTTTTTACAAAATCGGGGACATGTTTATCACCAGAAGCAAAGTTTAGTTGAGCACGCTTCTTTTTTTTGTGTGCCTTGCGATTGCGATCTAAAGGCAGTCAACAACGTGTGTAGATTCTAATCAACTGAGTGTACAAACAAAACATCTGCTGAGGAACGCAAACAAATAGGCATCCCTCCTCCCCACAAGAACAACTTCGCGAACATCACACAACAATCAAATTACACTAGGACTCCACGCAGGTAATCCTTTTCTTCTTCTTGTGAGGCAGCGAGGTGCTGACCTGCCCACCGCTGAAGAGTGCTGTGGGATTGGGGTTGCAGTGACGATGATCGCCGTCGTGACGTGATGGCTGCCGCTGCCAGCGATAAGGTGCTTGACGCTGCTGCTGCTACTACTGTCGTCGTGATCCCACTAGTGGATGAAAGTAGTGCTGCAGTTGGGCGTAGCGCAGCTGTGCTGCGAGATGCAGCTGCATTGGTGGGATGCTGCTCTTCTTGAGGCCGTTTCTTCATGGCGGAGATGGACGAAGCGTCGGCGTGAGAGTTCGTTGCCATCGCAACGATGTTTTGTTCTGGAGGCCTCGAATACGTGATAGCATCATTGGCATCACCCACTGCCGATCGTCGAGTAACTTCCTGGGTCCCATTGATAGAGAGACTGCGAGCACCACGCGGCCGCGACAGAAGAGGCACCACCACAGCAGCGGCGGAAGAGGAAGATAGGAGTTCCACCGTGGACGTGTTCTGTTCGTTGCGATGGTTGGCAGGCCGTAGCAGCACTCTTGCTGTTGTTGGCTGTTGGCTGCTGCTGCTGCTGATTGTTGTCTTGTGACGGATACTTTCGCAAATCCACCGCCGCCGCCGCCATATACTGCATCAAACATGTTGTCGTCTTCGTCATCTTCTCCGAAAGGAGACGACGAGAGGACATTTCGTGCGTTCAGCGTCGTCATAGCGAGTGCTGTGAGGGGCGTTGGTGTGAATTTCAGAAACTCTCGCAGGGTGCTGTCACGTATGGCACCCCTTGCAGCTAATTGCAGCATCAAATCCTGAGTCGACAGCATGGTATTGTTGTCCATGGTGTTGAACAATGGCGGCGGTGGTGGCGAAGTGCTGGCGGTGCTGTGATTGTGAGCAGATCCACCTTCTTCCAGCGCATTGACGTTGTTCGCCTGTTGCCCTGGTGGTAACTGTTGTGATGATGATGACGACACTGCCATCGCCATCGCAGCAAGAGGAGGAGGTGGAGAAGAGAACAATTGATGCACGTCTGCCACAGAGCTCCGTGCGTGGGTGTGGTAGGTGGAGACGGCGTTGATGGGGTTTTCAGGCTGACGATAGGAGCCATGGTGCTGGTGATGGTGATGGTTGCTACTGTCATGATGGATAGAAGTTCGTGGTGGCACTTCTTTTTCGTCTTCTCGAAAGATTTCTCCGGTTGCCCCCGCACATCTGTTGTTGTAATATCGCGCATCGTCTGCTTTGGCCATTGCGTGCTCTAACGCGACAATAGCGTCGGATTCACGACAAGCGGAAGGGGCGGCTGGAAGATCACGGAGCTCGTCATCCCGTCTACCACACTGAGATCTTGATGTGGCCAAGTTCCGCCGATTCGCCATCAAGAAGCGCAGCGTGTTGACGTTGATGTGCACTGAGGACGAAGAGGTGACGAGCGGGCGATCCTCCTGCTGCTGCAGAGTTTCGTTCTCGTCGGATGCGTCACCAATGACATGGTTGCTGAGCGCCGTGATGGTGATGTTCTCGTCCACCCACGACGGAACGTGAGCAACGCGCCTTGTTGACGGAGGCATTTTATGGGGGATCTCTTTCGTGAGGAAAAAGCAAGTCAACATAATAATTAGTTTTCAACGTCTTTTTCTTTTTTGCGTGTGTTCATTCTTCTTTTCTGTGTTTTGTTTTTGCTATGAGGACAGGCGCACAGTACGCCAATCACACACTCACATACAAAGAAATTTGCACGTCACTTTCTCCTCGATCGATAACCTTCTCTTGTCCCCCCAAAAATGCCCACGGCGCTCAGGGAACAGAGCCCTTTTCCACTTTTAGAAGGTGCCTTGCGCTAGCTTCTCAAACCAATGCAACTCTGTGGTCGACCCACTCTTTGCAGTTCCACATACATTCTCGAGAACAGCAATCCACGCACCAAACTCTTCGCTTGATAGTGCGGAGAATATGTACGTGCGTCCAGTGTTTCCTTTTCCAGCGGCGGCATGGGGATCCACAGCAACTTCAATGCCAAAAGAATGCGGCCTGTTCGACTTGACTTCATCGGCGGAGGTTCGCAGGTGGGCGTCTTTGAGGTCCAGCGTGCCGGATGCTTTGGCTCCAGATGCTGCGCTCTCTTTGCTATCATAATAAGAAAGTTGTCGGTTTGCAAGGACGCACCACCGATTCTGGCCAGTATACGGCCAGTTGGGCTGCTGCTTGAGGAGCACTCCGTCCTTGAAGGAGGCTTTCTGTCGTGAAATGGATGTCACACTGCGACTGCGGGTTGCAACACCGCTTAAATCCGACGCGGCATCGTCACCTCCACCGCCACCACGCTGGGGGGAGGGAGATGGCTCTACGACCACAGCGCTGCGCGGTCTGCTAGGTGACGCCACGGTATCTGCTGCCGCTGCCGCCGGCTGCTTCGTAGGCGTGGCCGGAGGAGGTGCCGATGATTGCGGTGGAGGTGCTGCAGGCTGTGGTGGTGCAGCTTCTGCGGATCGCGGAGGCGTTGGCGGTGGGGCTGATGAAGCTGCTGCAGCTGATGGCTTTGACGGCGGTGGCGGTAAGTCATCATCAGAATCGATAACGGGAGCAGCGGCAGACTTCTGTGGTGCAGCTGCAGCAGGGGGTGGTGGAGGCAGCTCGTCATCATCATCGTCGTCAAGCACCACCGCAGCAGCAGCAGGGGGAGCTGCTGTCGGCTTTGGCGGTGGGGGCAAATCGTCGTCGCTATCGTCCAACGTAATGGCCGCGGGAGGGCGAGCCTGTGGTGGAGGGGGAAGATCGTCGTCAAGGTCCATATGGATGCTGTGTTTTTTTATGTGGGTGCGTACCGTAACTTCCAGGTTGTAAATCACCAAAAAAAGTGTTTATCTTTACCCATCTCAAGATGTCGCATCTCAAAAATATTTCTTCAACGGGGACGTTGTTGAGCCGGTGATTGTACAGAGCGAAAATGTAATTCTTTCAAATAAAAAAATCGACGACATGCAAAGGGCGCTGCTTTGTTTCCTTTCACACTAAATTTTCGTTGCTCTAGAAAGGAAAATAAACAATAAAATACAAACAAAATAAAAAGAAGAAGAACTTGTGTTACTGCCCAGAGAGGTGCGCGCCATGGTGCTGTGAGGCCATGTGTCGCAATAGAAGCGCAAGGGCAAAAATGTTGAACCCATGAGGATTGCAAAGCGTACGGACATCACCGAGTGAAATTGACTTCGACGCCTCCTCGGGCTTTCCTACGACGCTTGAAAGGATTCGAGACAAAAGGACGTATTCAGCTGTGGTGGTAGGTGTGAAGGTGTACACAAGCGTCAACGTGTCTCGAATGCGTGCACTAACGTCTTCGATCACAATGGTTAGTGAGGACGTGGGCGATAACTGAGGGATGATGGTCGTGGTGCAGCTGCTGCTGCTCAGGACCTCTGTTGTCAGCTTCCCTCCCGTCGAGTCCAAACGGCGATAATAATCCGCAAGAGTCACCACCGGCACAACCCCCGGTAGCATGGTGGACGTTTCGGTCACCACAGCAGAAAGGCGACGCAATAATAGGCCAGAAGAGGAAGTTTGTGATTCGTCTACTGAAAAGCGAAGAAGGGGGGTCACAGCGAAGAACACAAGCTCCAATATCGTGGCGTTGCTGAACTCCAACAAGACCCAGCGAGTTTTTGGGCTTGCAACTCCCGTCGCCTCGTTGAACCCGCCGCCGCGACGTGCTCTCGCTACGACAACGTGAAGAGCTAAAAGGTGGCGGGACGGCACCATCTCATCAACGACGATGAAACACATAGACGACGTCGTTGCGCTGAAACTTTCAGCCGCGCTGCCGGAGAGACGACGAGGCGGAATTATCACCCACCCAATCAACAGGGGGTCAACACCACTTGTTACACTTTCATTGTTTGTTGTGCAGGGGAATGACTGCTCCTGCATTGTGCCATTCACTGACATGAGCTGCAGTCGCCGAGTGTTGCCTTCGTGTTTGATAATACTGAGGGCTACTAAGGCGCTGCTGCTGCTGCTGCTGCTGTTGATTGATCTCGGATCGTAGCGCTGTGTAGAGGACACAACAAGGTGAGCTGTGTGCAAAGACCTTGATGACAAGGCACGTAAAGCAACGTACCGTCGAGCTTCCGGGTTGTGATAATGTCCGGTTAGGGAGGGGTAAGAGCACAGCTGCCGATCATGTGTCCCTCGCCGACCACCGCTGCTGCTGACTCCCCCCTCCTTGTCAGCAGCCACGCGCTCTCCCTCATCGTCGTAGTCATGCGCGGTCCTTGTAGGAAGAGGAGCATCATACCAGCCGTGCAATAAGAGTGGCCTGGGTGCCCAGTGCTTCGGTGCAGGTACGACTCTGGTAGTGGCATACCACGGTACAAGATGACGCTGTCTGAGTGTCACAAAAATAGAGGCAGCAGCAGACCCATCGCCGCTGATGCTGCTGATGGCGTGGTGGTGGTGGCGTTGTTGGGTCGTCGGTAGGTCTTCCCGAGTAGGTTCATTCGCGGAACTCCTACTGCTGCTAGCAGTCTTATTGTTTGCTTGCGACGACGGAGACTTAAATATGGATTGGGAAGCCCCACCGTTGTTGTTGTCTCTCTTTGAGGAGGAGGACTGAGACGGTGAGGAGAAAAGTGATCTCTCCACGAAGATGGATCTCTTGACGACAACGCCACCACTGATCTCCACAGGGGCAAGGGGGCGCTGGAAGATGCTGTTGACGTCTTGTTGTTTTTTCTGGTGCTGCTGCGTGTTGTTGTTGGTTGCTGTGTTATTATTGTCGTTGCGCTTGTCGTCGGATGTTCCCCCCACCTCATCATGATACTCCTCCCAGTCAATCGAGCAGACGTCATCATCTTCATCGTCTAAAAACAACGCATCGTCCGCCGGGTGCTGCTGTTTCCGATATGACGAGGAAAGTGATGATTTGCCATTATTGCGAGTGAGAATACGACCTTCTTGTTGGCTGGCCTGGTTGGACAGAACGAGCTGCCCATACCCCAGCGCTTCCGCCTCCACGCACAAACGTTCGATTCTGCGCCGGCTTCGCTTCCCTTCTAAATACGCAAGAATATCCCGAAGGACGTCATATTGATCGGCGAATAGTCCTTGCATGACCAACCCATTCCGCGTCTCGCGCTGCAGCGACTCCGATGCATCGTCGACATTCCGATGAAGGGAATGCCATGAGCCTGCTTCGTCCAACAGATCTGTTTTGATGTGGTGTGCTTGACGCTTGAGATGGGCCTCATTCTCGCTCAAGACGAGGAGGCGGTGTTGGACAAGAAGTTTGATTTTGATTGCTGCAGAATGTTCTCGCTGAAGTTTTTTGTAGATGCTGTGCGACGACAGCGCCTCGTCTCCTCCTGGGAATCTTCCATCGTCGTCGTTCTCAAGTTGCGCAAGGGATTCACGCAAATTCTCAACTTCTTGAGATTCTTTCTCCAAGGCAGACTTGAGTGCATTAACCTTTAGCATAATCTCTCGCTTCGTTCGATCCACAACTGATCTCGCGACGCTTGTGCCCTCAGCTGTGTCGGTTTCCAGCGCATGTCGAACACGTTGCCACGCTGTGTGCCACTCCGGATACAGAGTCGCCATGGAGGCCAGTGGAAGCGTCGCGAGGCGCCGCGGGAGATGACCGTACGCAGCGTTGGCAATGCGAAGCTCTGCGCTTAAAACATCCATCTGCAATTGTGCTCGTTCATTCTGAAACTCTAGCGCCTCCTGCTTCTTTGGATCGTCAAAGTAACTCGAGGCATCGCGAAGTTGCAAATCACCACCGGCAGCCGAGCGATGCTGCTGCGTCGCTGTCACAGCCGTCGACACCGACGGAAGGACTGTTTGGCTCATTCTCTCTGCAAACTTTAACGTTTGAATGGCCTCATCGCGCTGTCCATCGGCGGGTGGCACATGCACCAGCGCCGTCACCCAACCATTTTCCAAACAAGGTCGCAACAATCGAGTCAGCCGCGAGTCGCGAAAGGGAACATGTTTGCTATTCTGATGAAGGGACGTGACCACTGTGCACAACGCACTGAGAGATTTATTGATGGATTGGGCCTCTAAGACACCTACGCCCTCCGCTTGTGACTGCTTCAATCGCTCGCTGCCGGCCAAATCAGCAAGGACCACGAATGAAGGACTCACTGGAGTTGATCCTCCTCGAGGAGACGATGAATCGAAAGAAATGCGAAGGATAAAGAACGCGTGGGAGCGGCTGCTTTTGTCGTTACTCGCGGTACTTGATGTCATACGCGTGTTGGAGATGGAGTGGTAGATGTCCTGCAGAGACGACAACGAGGTGATCTCAGCGCCGCATAACGTGTCGCACAGCTCCTCGAAGGAGGTGTAATCTTTGATCGGAATCGTAGAGGCCCCGTACGCCTGTGCCGACGACGATGGTGCCGTCATTGTCGGTGCGGATGCTGCTGCTGTTGAATGGAAAAAGGATGCGGGCGTTGAGGAGGCTGGAATGGATTGAGCTCCCTCCTTAAACAATCGACCGCTAGGAAAGGAGACGCCATGGCGAAGAACAAGAGGAGACGATGACGCTCTTGACTGCTGACGACCCACTACTCCCCCTGCTGTTGTCGATGACGATGAAGTCCCCAATCGCGGGGGCGTATTGCTTCGCCCCAACGACGGACTGTTTGCACGTCGAGCAGCGGTTGCAGAATTTGTTCCTTGGTGCGCGAGGAGAAGTAGATCTCTCAATTCGTCGAGATACAGTTCGACTGCGAACAGCGTCAACCCAACTGGCACCGCTGGACCTTGACTTGACGCAGCTGGCGTTGTTCTCACCGCCGTGGAATCCGACGACAAAAGTGGTGATGGTTGCTGAAGTCGACGCTTCTCCACTTTACTGCGATGGGCGTCTATTTGGGATAGGATTTGCAACGCAGTGCGAGGGAGGATGCCCATCGTCATTGTGGGGTCTCTCGCCGGGTCCCATGCACCCACCATGCTGTACGTCTTACCGCTCCCAGTTGGGCCGTAGCAAAGCAAACTCACGTGCACAGAAGAAGAAGACGGCGACGACGGTGAGTGATCGCCCGATGATGCAGGCGGCAAACACGATGACGAGGTGGTGTCGGGCCGAAGAGCACGATCGAGGAGTTCTAGCATTGTGTCCTCGTAAATATCTTGCTGTGTGCAGTGTGGATCAAACACACCATTAAATTGAAAACTCATTTCTCCAATGTTGCTGCTGCTATTGGATGTTGTTGTTGTTGGTAGCGGAGGTTGGGCACGCCCTGGTGGGGACGCGTGTCGTGCGGCGGTGCTGCGAGGCGCGACGAGCGTCGCAGGGGTACCTCTTGTCAGCAGCGGCGATTTCGAAGCGGTGCCCGTTGAAAGGCGGGGCCTCACTGCTGCATGTCCATGGTGTTGGTCGATATGAGAGTCATGAGGAACGGAGGAGGAGCTGTGATGGAGTTGTTGTTGGTGGGCGCCTCGTACGACCACCTCAGTGTCGCCCACACAACGCACGCAACTCTTGCCAATCACCCGTCGTTGCTGATGATGGCTACTACCTACGCTGCTACCATACGACGACGACGCGTTGCTATTGCTGCTGCTCACGCCACCACCACCACCGTACATCGCTGACGAGGACGATGAGGAGCTCCCAAAATGCGAATAATCATTGTTGGTGTGTTCAGTGCTGTCAAGGATCTTACCTTCGCCAAGGTGTTCCAACAGTGGACGCACGCGGCTGAAAACGGAAATTCTTTGTTTCTTGCCGCGAGTGGTGTAAGGAGGGTCGCCGATCGTTGCGACCATCGAGTAAAGAGTCTCTAAAGGACGAGGTCTAAAACCGAAGTGAGAATAAAAGAAAAGGGGGAAAACAAAGAATGCGATAACTTTTTCGTAAGTGAGTGCAGAGGGACATTTGCTAATTTGTTTCTTGCGCAAGGAAAAAGCACCTCTCGTATCCCGTGTGAAAGGGGTAAAAGTATGCAATGAAGAGGAAGAAGAAAGTAGTAATGATTCACAAACGTGTCTCTTGCGTGCCTAATTGTGTGCACAAGGGGAGGCACACAATACTTTTTGTCGCATTTGCGACCGTTTTCTTTTTTCGTATGCTGAAGCAGCAGCGAAGGCGTTTCACAAAAAAAGAGAAATGTCAAGCAACAAAATCAGCTCCCGACCCCGCTAGACCCGAGGGTTCAGGTAGTACGCTCCAGTGCCATACGGGTTGCCCTGTTGCGGTGGCTGTTGTTGCTGAGGCTGCTGGTAGTATCCTTGCTGTTGGGGCACGAATTGCTGTTGCTGGTGCTGCTGGGCCCCCGCAGCTTTGAACGTCAGGAACTCGTGCAGGTCGACCGTCCCATTTCGATCCAAGTCTATCCGTGCGAACACCTGCGCGGCTTCTTGCGCCGATGCATAAAATTTCATATGCTGGCACAGTCGCTGAAACTCCGCAAGACTCAGGGCACCATCATGATTCGAGTCGTATGCACGGAACTGCATGAGCACCACATTGTAGTCGGATTGCTTCATTCCGTACAGGGATTGTGGATCTGGTTTATGGTGCTTATGCCACGTACAGAACTCTTCTAATGTAAGGGAACCGCTGTGGTCTGTGTCCATGTCACGGAACATGCGATCAATCTCCCCCGGTTGTTGCGCAAAATTCAACCAGCGCGCAAGTTTTTCTAGCTCCCCCCGGTCGAGCTCGCCACTATCGTCTTCATCAAAGGTCATAAAGATTGCGACAATTTGATCGTATTCCTCTTGGGATAATGCGTACAGTTCCCAAGGCCTGGGATGGTTGTTGGACGCGATTAATGCTGGCGGAGGACCGAATGATTGCCGCCGGGGTGGCTGTTGCATCATGGGCTGCTGCTGCTGCATCATCTGCATTGGTGGTTGCTGTTGTTGTTGTTGTTGTTGGGGGTAGTAATAGCCTCCCCCATTGTTCGGTGGTGGCGGTTGTTGGACCCATGATGCTTGGGGGTACGGTGCAAACTGTTGTTGTTGCTGCTGCTGCTGCTGCGGTGGGTAGTACCCTGCTGACGGTTGCTGTTGTTGTGGCATCATCATAGGTTGCTGCGCTGCGTTGCTAGGCACGAACGGCATTGGCCGAACGACTGGTGGAGGCGACGAGGATGTCTGAGCTGGTGGTGGCGCCGTTGCACCGTTGCTGTTGTGATTCGCGTTGCTGGCACTGCTGGATGCGCTTGTCGCCGGCGAGGGCCTACCGGAGCCGCATGACGATGCATGCGACGCACGAGCAGCTCGTGTCCCACGCCATCCGCACTTCTTGCACTTCGTCGCAACCTCAGCCGCCATGTTCTTTATCACTCGATTAGGTGGCACTCGTGACTGGATGGGTGCTCGGCATGTTGGGCACTCCCGCAGCGAGGCAATACACGTCGTGCAGAATAGATGACCGCAAGGCTTCAACTCAATGGGGTCGTCAAAAGGATCCATGCAGACGACGCAGGTGAGCTCCTCATTCACGTCCAAAAACTCAAACATGTCTTGGAGGTGCTGCACGTTGCTGTTGTTGGTGGTCATCAGACTCAAGTGGATTTGAGTGGGGAAACGTGCGCAATATAAAAAGAAAAGCTGTTGTTGTGCTTTCTCTGAAGTGTGTGAGTAAAGTCTTAAAAAATAAAAAATAAATGCGGAGATAAAATAATGGTGTAGAGAAAGACAATCGCAGGCACACTCATTTTTTTTTCTCGGACACGCAGTGGACACTGATATCAAACGGCTTGACGCACCGCGTGAAGGAACGATTGTTCACCCTTGCCACCCTCAACATAAAATACTTGCGACGCTCCTCCTGCTGCTCCTTTCGGTGCGTTGCACGTGAATGCGGTCGTCAGTGCATATCGATACCCCTCTAACACCGGCGCCACCCAATGCGGGTGTTCTCGGCCACTGGTGAAGATGCTGAGGCGACCCTTCCGCGGCTCAACAGTTCCTGGAAGGGGGCCTCCGAACTCGAATTGGCCTCCTTGGAACGTGTCCAACGCTTCCAAGTCGTTCAATGTATTTAAATACAACAACGTCGTCACAGCAAATGTGCCGTACTGATCTTGGTCGACATGCTCGTGCCAGTATTCGTCATTGACGGTGCGAGCGTGAAATTTGCTGGCGTCGTCGGAAGCAGACCCGCCAATCTGCGAAAAGAAGGAGGGACCAGAAACAAAGAGCGAATCACGCCCTTTTCGTCGAGCCAAATCCCGATCTCGATCTGTGGCACAGGGAGCACTGTCGCAGAATAACGTCTCAGAGACGTAGGCATGAATTTTCTTCACAAGCAGGTGATATGTGTCGACATCCTCTACCGTAAGCGCTAGAGCTGATGATGAAGACGATGGGGAGGAGCTTGATGATGCAGCGCCGCCGGTGCCTTTTTTCAGCAAATGCACCAATGATACAAATTTGTCGGCCATGGACACAACACCCATGTTAAGATCCACCAGACTTACGGGGCCACTGCCACCGCCATTCCCGTACCTCTTAAGAATGTTTTTCATGATCCGGACAATGTTATCCGCGACACTGTCGGAAACAAACGAATCGACGACGATACGAGTGCATAGATGCTGCGGCGGAATACACGACGACATGGCAATGTCTTGTGGCGCAGCAGTCGCAGAGGCACACGGCGCCAGTTGCGCATCACTGAAGTTCACGACATGACGCTGACCAGAGGGGACCACTTGATGACCTCGAAGACGATACACTGCGTTGGGATTGGCTTCATCTCCTCTGGGGATCGTATCTTGCGAATCGGGGGTCATCGTTGACTGGGCTGGTTTTGGGTTGCGTTGCCGTTCATTTGCGTGGAACTGGTCCGCCCATTGTAGTGAGACACCAATTAATAATGCTGCGAAACCGATGAGAGACGCGGCAAGGCCCCAACGGAACGGTTGCGGCGCCGGCCTCCCTCTTGCGCCTCCTCCTCGTGGGAGGCCAGGCTGCTGTGCGACTTTCTTTGCAGTAGCGAACGACGATGCAGCTGCTGGAGCCATGCGTGTGATTCAAATCCTACTCTTAATGAGAGATTGCGAGGAATAAACCAAAAATTCAAAGGACTGCACTTAGCTACAACAGAGGGATGTATAATGAACAAAAAGCACAGTAAGCACAAAGCCGAGAGCCGCTAGCAATAAAAAAGCAAACACAAAATACCTTTTTCCAACCTCAGTGTGCGGTGAGACAGCTTCCAGTCGACTTTGTTGTTTCTTGCACCACCACTCATATCTACGCAAACGTGAAGAGCTTCACTGCCTTCGTCGACCTCACTAGCGCCCCTGGCACCGCGTGACTAAAGATAAATCCCCAAAGCGCTTTCGACACCCACTCGTCCACCGAGTACGAAGAAGGAAATCCTCGAACCACAATACTATGCGGCACCGGAAGGGCGCCTACGAGGGTAGACTTTTGGGAGATGATGGTAGGAATTTCCGCCACACCAACACGAGTTGACTGCACGAGCGGCAGAACAATCACCTCAAGTGCACCAAGGGCACATCGGAGGGTGAAGAGGAGGGACTTGCGGTGCTCGATGACAGAGCCTCGATTAGGATCATCAGGGTGAGAGAGTTCTGAAAGTGACATTCTTGGCGGTGCAGCAGTTGTTGTTGGTGGGATTGCAGTTAGGGAGTGACTGGTCGGCAATTCTGTCACCTCACGACTATTGTCGACAGCAGGTTGCTGCTCTGTCTGGAGCACTTCAGTGTCGTCGAACAGGTCCAAGACGGTGTAGACTACGTCACGAGAGCGAACAAGTGCGTAGGACAAGTGACCGCAACCGCGGAATTGATACTGAAGCAGTGAACACAACGCTTCAATGATCAGCATCAGCCACTTGCCGTGCTCAACGGGCGATTCCAGCAAAAACGACGGTCGACCGAAGAGCTCCAACATTCGAAGCATTCGCATCGTAGTGCCAAGAGACACAGACTGCATGAACGGTGCAATATTGGCCAATACGGTGACGCATGAAGCGTGCATTGGACGATGCTTCGGTGCTGCACGGCGCTCTCCTCCTGTGCCATCCACAACCGATGAATTCATTTCTGCGTCTTGCAGAACGGATAAACAAGCCAGTGCAATCACATCGTTGTAGGTCCCATTGGCGGAAGCAACTTCAGGGAGGGCGAAGGGCAAGTGCTCCGTGAACGGCTCGTTACAGGCCAACACGAAGCTACGTTCCCCTGACAACTTGAGGAAGATGAACATCGCTATCTGGGAGAGGGACGTGGTTTCCGAACGCTTTCGTGGAGCTGCGGCGCCAGGGTTCGTTCGTCCTGTCGTCAAGTAATAGCACAACGGCACCACGTAAGCTGTTGGTCCAGTGCTATTATTATTAGCACCTGACGTTGCTGTTGTGCTGCTACTGTTGGTGACATTGTCGCCACCAAACGCTGATCGAATAGGAGCACTTCGGTCTATGAGTTTCCACAGCAGCACAAGAAGTAAGTCATGCTCAAAGATAGTCCGCTGTGACTGAGGAAGAAACGTTGATTTTGCCCGGGTGACGTTGCCAAATAATAACGCCAATCCGTTGACGATCCACTGCGCTTCAACGGAGGAGAGATGCTGGCAAAGAAGTGCCCAGCCTGTGTTTCTGCACAGTGCGTCCTCGGCAACAAGCTCTGAGAGAGTGCGGTGTTCTGAGAGCATTGCTGATTTCTGAAGTTTCTTGGCGGAATTTGAAAGCGCTGTTTGATGCGCAAACAATTTATCCGCTGAGGCACTAGTGCTGCTATTGTAGTCCTCCTCCCTCCTGCGTGCGGGATCCTGGTGAGCCACTTCCACAACGGCTGACGGCGACGAGAGTGCAGCAGCTGTTGACGTCTCAGGTTGCTCCATCATCCCCCTAGCATCGTCATTTGCAGTTGCTGCTGCTGAGGACAATGATGATCGGCGGGCAGCACTGAGCCGCGAGCGTTGATGATGAGAAATTCTTTCCGTGGCTTCCGCGTTTGCTTCGCTGTGGTCGCCGCCGACGGTCACTGATTGTTGTTGCTGCTGTTGTGGTTGTTGCGGAGTTGCTGCTACCTGAGTCGAGGGAGTGGAGGTGGCACCAAGAAGGAGGCCAGAGTAATCTAAGCTGATATTCAGAAACTGGACACCGAGCACAACCACATGTTCACTCGTGGTGATCATATGGCTGCTGTACGGCATCCGCCCGCGAGGGTCATACAACACAAGGTTGTTCACGAGCGACGCGACTAAGGTAGGAAACAGAGTCACTTGACGCGTGAGAGGCGTCAGGAAGATAGGCTCCTCCTCAATGCAGCGATGACGATGAAGAGGCAGTGTGAGCACTGTGTTCAGTGTCAGTAGGACTTGGCGTCGGTAGTCGCTCATGGAGGAGAAGAACGCTTCATTCAAATGATGAAAGAGGTGTGCTGAGGGCCCCCACTTAGGAAGTTGCTGTTGTTGCTGTTCTTCAGCAGTGATCGTGGTTGCCATCTTTCTGTTCCCTACGATGCCCTGGCACCACAACAACTCTGGCACAACGTCGAAGGCAGACGATGATGATTTGTGGTCCTCTTGATTATGTGCCGCATCAGCAACAATAGTGGTCATGGTGGGGGTTGGAATGGTAAACTCAGGGACAAAGCAGAGCCGCACAAGGCACTCCATGAGCAATGTCCCCAATGGAACAAAGCCGCCGTCCCCAGCAATAGTAGCGTTTGTTGTGGATGACGGCGATGACGGCGCTACGCGAGACAGTGTCGGGAATGATAAATGAGGAAACACTGATGAAGCCGATGAGGTGACCTCAGCGTTGGCTGATGTGGAAGGAGAGGCTGCAGCAGCAGCAGCAGCACAAGTCCTGTTGTTCAAGAAAACATGCGCTAAAAAGTCCTTCCCGAACGGGGACACCACAATCGGTTGCTGCTGCTGCTGCGTCGCTCCACTCCCTCCTCCTCCTCCTCCTCGGCTAACCCCCTCTTGAAGAAGTTGCATTGCGTCGTCCGCGTTTTCAAATACGACGGGTAACGTGTGCTGGAGAATTAGCAACGCATTCAAAACCGACTGGGGTGACGGCCGTTGTTTCTTAATACCGGCTCCTCTTGCCCGCCGTTCCTCACCAGATTCCTTCTTCTTCGCCGCGGCGATGCTCGCCCCGTCTTCACCGTGTTCAAACGCAAATGCGTGAAGTTGGGAAATACACTTGAACAACAAAGCCGCTAGACGATCGGGGTGAACAAGACGTAGAGTCCTTAAATACTGCGAGCTCATGACGATAATTGTGAATGTGGCGGTGAAAAGACTTCGCCACAGTTCATGGTCTTCTAAGAGTGAAGAAGAGTGCTGTTGTTGTTTTGTGACTGACGACGAAGGTTCACCAATCGTACGCAACGCCGCGATGAGGGCAAGACTGGAGCTGCTATTTCCCATTTTCCTTTTGGCGTAGATATTTGTGTGGCAATCTCTCTGCCCTTAGCTTTTGCTTGTAAGAAACGAACAAACAAAAGCAAAAGATGGAGCAAAACAAGACTTCAAAAATATGATTATTACGCGCCGCAACAAATGCAACGAGTACTTTCTGTACTAAGGACAAACTTAAAGCAGCATTTGGCACGGAGGTGCCTCGATTCCGCGCCTCAACGTGGATTGCGAGTGCGATGATTTCCTTAGTGAAATCCAAGAGCTGATGTTCTGTACTCTCTGTCTATTACTTCTCTTCTCCTTACGTCTGTGGTGCGATCGTTCGACGATCTGAGAATTGAGTGACGATTTTCCCTTCGTGTTGTTTGTTTTTGTTGTTCTGAAAATGAGTGTCCAAAATTTTTATTTCCGATTTTTTTTCGGAATTTGCGTGCTCTGAAAGATCCATGCTTTCGTTTAAAATTGTCATTTAAAAGGAAGAGAAAAATGCCACGTGATCGCCCACCAAGTGCTACCCCTAGTGTAACCCCTTCACGAACCAACAACAATGTTGAGCATTGCACAGCAATGGCACCACTTAGTGGTGCAGAAGGGATCACTACCAGCGATGTATGGTAGGAATCTATCATCCGTTGAGCATTGCATAAATAGCAATGACACCACTGGCTGGTGCAGAGGGGGACACTACCAACGAAGTAGGTTTGAACCTATCATCCGTTGAGCATTGCTTGACAATGACACAGCGTGGTTCATAAGGGGACATGGCCAGTGAAGTAGGGCGTAGCTTAACTTCAAATGGCAAGGCAACAGAGTGGACTACTTTGAGTCGCATCAGT
>CYKH01000233.1:0-22244 GCA_001460835.1 Bodo saltans | reverse complement strand
CTAGTGTAGCGCTGCTGAATCCACACACATTAGAGGGTGACGGTGACGCCCCACTGCAAACCTTTGGTGAAGCGATGAGACCGTTGGGGAGTGGCATCAAATCGGCGTTGACTGAGGCAAGCGCAGAGTCCACTGCTGAGCGGAGTTCTCCTTGCTTGTGGCTCAAGAGAACGTGCATGGGTACATTCGAAGGTATGCTTCGAGATGCCATGGTGGAGGTGACTGCGTCTGCTACGCGCAACAGATTCGACATCTTTCCAAAGAAGAACCTCCTGATATGAGACGTTGAGTGGAATTGCCTTCTTCTACGGTTCTGTTGTTGTTGACGCTGTTGTTGTGGAGCGTGGACAACTTTTGAATGGTATCGGCTGTGTCTTCTGACCAAAACCCACTGACCAGTGCGTACACAGAGCTGCGTCGTCCAACGACAGGAAGATGATGAAGCAGCGTTGAAACAAAAGGTTTGCCAGCACACCAACGAACGTTGTCGGCGTTGAGAAGCAGCGCGAAATGCTCGGCGCTCGACGCTACCAGAGTGCGCAAAGGCGTGATGAAGGTCGAGTACCATTCTTCTTTGGTGCAACCGACGACGAGGGAACTACTGCAGGAGGGGGAAGTGCGGAGTTGCGGACAGCTGCGCATTCATGTTGGCTAGCGTAGCACAGAACGACAACGGGACCATAGAATCCAGACGCTGCGAGTGAAGCAATGGATTGATTGAAGGCGTGAAAGGAGCTGGTGAACATCAGAATCGTTGCCGTAGCACAGAACGACAACGGGACCATAGAATCCAGACGCTGCGAGTGAAGCAATGGATTAATTGAAGGCGTGAAAGGAGCTGGTGAACATCAGAATAGTTGCATTTGACATCGACTTTCGCTCGAGTTGATCTACTGCTGATTGCGTGTTGGATTGGTCACCGTGCTGCTGCATCGTTCTTAGCGAAGATAGTTGCGGAGGGCTCGGGATTGAGTGAGAGAATGGGGGATGAGGTTCCGTCGAGGCTGAGCCATGTTGCAATGACACGACCAGCACATGAAATACTGAGAATACCAGCAACACTGAAGCAACTGCTAAAATGACAGGACGGCAAGCAAACGAGGTGATCAACGACCGATACGGTTGTGTTGGCGGCAGGAGCGGACTTGGTTTTGGTGACTTCATATCTCGTATGCGATGCAAAAAGCTGCTGCTGTTGCTGCTGCTGTTACCGCTGCTGCTGTTGGAGGAGCTACGCCTTTGAGGGAGCAGTGCTGACAAACAAAATAGTCTACTGTTTGTGTGAAGTGTGTGCTCAACTATTGCTAGTTGCGACGCCTCTGAACGCAGTATCAAACATAATAAGGCAAGAGAACATCACAATACTTTGGCTGAAGAAAAAGCGCAAGACAGCGAGAAAGAAGCATTCAGTCAGAATTCACAGGAGCGGGAACGTTTATCTATCGCCGCGCAACGATCATCACGAAACAAATAAAACAAACAAAACGAAATCACAGTTCGTGAGGGATAGGCCATGAGGGGAGGGCAATTAGATGGGGCGACACTCTCTGACTCGTCTGACGTAGGATTGTTGGAGTGAACGAAAAAGATGCGATGATAGCGGTTGGGGAATAGTTTACTCCTCTTGTACCCACGTCGTCCCGTTGCACACGAATCCCTTACAATGTCACAAACACACTCATCGGTACAAAAAAAGTTGACCGCGTATACCTCCTGGGAGGATTGGGAGTCAACACAAAAAAGAGTGTCTCTCCTTTCCCTCTCGAATAAAACTGTGTTAGACGGTGATCCTCTCCAACACTTTGCAGAGCCGCTCTGAGAACTCTCCAGGGGGCACCACGCTGATGGTGTGCCGATCACGAAGTAGCCCCTTGGCAAAGTGCTCCAGCCGTTTCTGGGCAGTGTACATCTGCAAGACGTCAATCAGTCCGATGTAATACGTGTCCTCTCTGACCGTTGTGGTATCATTCTCGGCATAGATCGGCAATGACAGAATACCACCGTCTGCTGCCGTAAAACTGAATGTGAAATCCTCGGCACCCATCGCCCCAAAAAGCTCAGCCCCACCAACGGATTGTTGTTGCGCACGAATGTGCTGATGACGTTGCTCCCGAGTGAACAGTCGCGTACGAATGCCAATCACGCAGCTGTAATCTACGATGGACAACGACGCAAGGAACGACGTGTCACTACGCAGCTGTGCGAGCAGTGTAGCACGTTTCATCGGGCCGCAAATAATGAGCTGAGAGGGAAGGTCGTTGTCTTTGAGGAGCAGTGCACCATATGCTGTGCGAGTACCCACGTGGGCGTCGACATCACGCCCAGCGCTACTGCCCTTGATGTCAAAGATTCGGTTGATGTAATGCCTTGTCCAGAACACGTTATTCATCACCACGAAGTGACAGCGTGTTCCTTTTCTGACGTTGTAGACCGAGAAGAGGCTGTAGAACTTGGAGATCAGCGTATGGGGGTTCATTTCTGCGTACCTGGCAAACATTCCCACATAAGAATCCTTCAGGAACCGGTATTCTGACTCTTTGACCGACTTGATAACAAAATGGCCGAAAAAGAACATGGATGCATCGGACTTACCTGGGGACACGGATTCTCTCCACGTCGCCTCTACCACACTGTGCAGGAACAGGTCAAGGTCGAAGTGTAAGAATGTTCTGATGTATCGGAATAAGGTGAGCCCGGTGAACAACACACGGACTTGATCACTCCTTGCGTTAAGGCGGGGGAACACTCGTTCGTTGTTGGCGCCATCAGACGCGCCATTCTCCGCATCGGGGACAGTGGTACCGGTGCTACTCGAGGAGAAACAATGCAGCAAAGCAGGATCTGAGTTTTGCTTGTGAAAGGGAGGGAGGTTGGTGATCTCAACATCGGACTGCACCACCGCGTTGTTCTTGATGTAGTAGTGCAAGTCATACGATTCCTTTACCATTGCTGCAATGCTGTTCATACTTCTTCCTTGCAACGTGATCGCATTCCCAGCTGTGGATAGCGTGGACGATAGGGTGGAGTCGAGACCAGATGGTGCTGGTGGTGCCGCTGCTGTTGGGACAAGCGTCTTGTCGTTGCTGAATGCTTTATACAGGGACAGTTTCAATACATTCTGTAGATACCACTGTTTGTTTTTCACGGTATCGGTAACGGCTTCACCAAGCTGATTTGGGTTTGTGAGTGCGTATGCACCAGATTGCTGCGATCCATTGCCACTTCCCGTCGACGCAATCTGCGTGGAGGCGCCTGCACCACCAGGGCCGCTTCCAGTAAGACTGCTACTATTTCCTACCAAGGCAGCGGCAGAGAACGGCACCAGGTTGTTACTAATGGTACGCACATGATTCGAGTGGGTCACAAAGATATCTTCATCTAGGTCTGCTTTGGGCAGCTCAGCGATGAGCATGCCGCGGCCCCCACTATCAGAGGTCTTCTTGAGCACTACTTGTGACTTGGACCTCCGACGTAGCTGCAAGCTTCGCTCCACGTCCACTTCGGTCGAGGACGAGAGCGCGTTTGCGGTGTTGCCAATGAAGGAATTCCCAAGGGATCCAGATCCAGGGCTAGTGCCAACTTGAGACTGTTGCATCTGCTGCTTCGTCAATTCTTCCTTCGCCTCTCGAAGTTGCTGTTGTAGCGTTTCAATTGTTTCTTCTAGTGTGTCGATTTGCTGAAGATGATCTCGTCTCATGGTGTCCATTGTTTTATTGAGGGTCATGATCTGCTCACGCCATGATACTTCACGCTCTTCGTACGCTTCCACGCGACGGCGGAGGGCATTGAGGTGAGCCGCCCCAGATACAGCAGCAGCTCCAGTAAGCGGAAGCCCGTTGCCCCCACTAATATTGATGGAGCCACCGAGGCTGACGACTTGGGGTTCGTAGGACCTTGATCTCGGGTGTGCCGAAAATAATGTCGAGGAAGTGGTAGCAGAGGTCGCTGCGAGTTTGTTCGTGGTGCTGCTAAACGAATCAAACCGCACTAACGGTGCGGCGTCATGCTGCTGCAGCGGGTGAGAGGTGGACGATGCATTGCCGCTGCCACTACCACCAGCAGCAGGAGCTATCGCATTGAGGACTTGTTGAAGGGGAGAGCCTGGCGAGCCAATAAAATTAGAGACAACACTGCCATTGTTTGGCGTTGCTTTGCCATTGCTCAACGTTACATTCGGTGGTGGAGCCAGAGCGGTAGCGAGCGGTGAATCGAAACAAGCCAAAGATGGTTCCCGCAACGGAATTCCTTCGACGAGCAGCTCGATAGAATCCATCTGCTCCTCACGTGGAGGGGTCGTGGACTGCTGTAACGTGACATGCGTCGTTTTGTGGTCGGGAAGGGCTTCACTGCCGTTGCTACTATTTTTGTCGATGGTCGACATGGCTTGCAATTGATTTCGAAGTTTATCGTTTTCCTTCTCCATTTTTCTAATTCGCTTTTTGCAAGCGTCGAGTTCTCTTGTCAATTGCTGCACAGCAACTGCCATGGGACTCGCTGCCATTGTGTGCTGCTAAGGAAATGGAATTTTGTTTTGATGTTACAGGTGGGAGGCAGGGATAGTGTGTATTCTGCTCGCTTTTAGTGGGAGTGACGCGCACTTTTTTTTTTTTTTGTGGCTGCAATATTGGGCCTCTACAGAAGAAGGGGGAAACAAGGAATAGTTTAAACGAGATGCTTCAAGAGCACAGTGCAAGGTCAATATAAAAGGACTAAAATCATCATTGGGGAGTTGAAACCCATCACTTCCCTACGAACGTCAACGAGTCGCAGCGGCGATGAACCACTTGAGGCCCTTGTTCATGGTACTCCTGCGACGTCACCCACTCGGAGGTGAACGAGGCTAATGTCGATAAAATGGCAGCGCCCATCCAGACACTGAATTTGCGCTCGTTCGGTGCAATCACACGAACATCGTCGGCCACCCGAGCGTTGCACAGCTTTGCGACTTCTTGCTGAAGTCTTGTTTCCACACCTGGGAACATCGTTGTGCCACCAGACAATAGAATCGTTCCGTAGAGCGTTCTTCTCAAGTCTATTGGGCACTGCTGCACGGAGTCGTACACTAATTTTTGAATGCTCGATGAGTGCTTTTCGGCAATTTGTGGATTGAAAAGAAGCTCAGGACAGCAGAATGTGGCCTTGCACACAGAGATAGAAGAGCCGTCAGGCAGTTCATACTCCACCGTGTGTCGCTCCCGCCACGATGGGTCGTTTTCGCATCCATCGTAGTCAACATCGAAGTCTTGTGATACACGACAGTGCTTCTCTTTGATCGTACGAGCAATTTCACGATCTGAGGATGTCAGAAAGGGGCGATCCGTTTCATCGGACAGCAGCTCCATCATCCACTCGGTCAAGTCGCGCCCTGCGATGTCGGATCTCCCAACAGCCCCTGGAATGGTATGGCCCTCAAAAATGGGCACAGCATGCGTAATACCATCGCCACTGTCCAGCACGAGACCATCTGTCCTACCTGCACTGTACATGGTGAGCACTGCTTGAATTTGAAAGTGGAGCCCGGGAACGTGGAATGACTCAAACATCACTTCGGCCATCTTCTCACGATTCTTTGTGGGGTTCATTGGTGCCTCAGTAATCAACACCGCCTGCTCAGTTGGCTCAACGGAGAGCTCTCTGAATGCGTGAGCCCAGAGGCGCTCTAGCCCATCCCAGTCTGTCACAATGCCGTGCTCAATAGGATACTTGTACACTTGGCCCTTGGCTTTAAGAGCATCGTCACCAACAAGCCACGGGCCGGTGGGCGAGCCTCGAGGATGGCTCGTGATGGCTCCGAACACTGCTTTCGGGACGTCGTCCCCGGCAAATCCACACTTGACGTTACCGCTGCCATTGTCGAGAACAACTGCAGGCATCTCATCCCATGGACCTCCTGTTTCTCTGCGAGCGCGAAGCATTGACTCTTATTCTCTTGGCTCATATGCTTACATAGGGCAGCGGAGCACCTTGTACATTGAACGGATTTTCTCGCTTCTGGCGGAATTGTGCACAGACACCCTTCCAACGAAGCTGAAAGCAAAACTGAAAAGACGACCAAAAAGGGGAACTGGCGGCCCAGTTTCCATCATGGAGGATGCAAATCTCCTCCCACGACGTAAAAAAAAGGAAAATTGCTGTTGCAGCCATCTTGTCAGAAAATAAACTCGCATTCAATCAAGCCTACACCAAGTACAAAAAAAGCTACTTGCGCAGGAAGCGTTGCACGAATGCATTTGAGTGCATTTTTCTTCGGCCACAAACAGATTCCTTCTCCCACACAAATTGAACACATCAACACCCACACACAGCAATAATCGCTCTTTACGACATATCAATGACGACGCAAACATCGTAGCTCTAGCATATGACACCGTGTGTAAAAAAACAAAAACACATGGTGAGCGCGCCCCAATGCGACTGCTTCAAACATCCCGAAAATCCGCAAAAAAAAAAAAAAAACTCATCCCAGCTCCTCAAAATCTTTTGAGTATTTGTTAAGAAACTCCCCACAACAAAAAAATAAAAGAAGAAAACACCACCTACTTTCAAAGTTGACCAAAGCAATTCTTTTGTTTCTCTAAACAATCACACAGTACACCCCCTCAGCAACACGCGAAAAGTAGCATTCCGTTGTAACGAATGGCAACGTCGACCAGGTGCCTCTACATCAGCTCGCTGTCGCCTGTGGCAGCACAATCAAACGTAGCTTGCTCTCTCTCACGGTCTAAGTTCGAAGAGATGTACTGCACACAGTCGTGGAAATCTGCAGTGGTACCTGAGATGCGCCGGATCTTCACCAAGGTGTACCCAATACATGCAGTCGGTGCCAAAATCACGTCCAACTGACAACCACAAATGGCACAATGACCGCCACCACCTTTAGAAGGACTGTTCCCCACGTTGCTGCTTGGCGACACGGTCACATACGTCCCAGACAGTGGTGGAGAGATCAAACCACCCGAGACGCTCATTTTCTTTCGAAGGAGACTGGGTGAATCCGGTGCTGCTGTGATATTCATAGGAGGGGAAGTGTGGCAGCAGGATTGTGGTTGACCCTCTTTGCGATACCAAAATGAGATCACCATTTCGTTTGGCATTGAGCGTTGGGAGCGGTTTATCATATGCAGGCGCTCACTTTGCACAATGAGCTTGTCTGCGATGGACTCGCGTAACCCAAGAACCAGAAAACCAGTGCGCACACTTTGATCAACATGGCGTAGTTGAGCAAATCCTGATAAGTTTGTTGCATTCGCCAACTTCTTTCCAAGGGGATGTTTCAGAAGGATATCACGCTTGACGATGCCTGCGACAAAGTCTTCGAAGGAAATGGCCTCAGATCCATCGGGGATGACCTCATTCCAGAATTGAAGGAGTCCGTGCAGCTCCGCATCGGTGACGTCGATATGGGCGCGCTCAAAAATACGCTTCCACTGTGGAAATGAAATAATTCCTGTGTGCATCTCGTCGACGCTGTCAAACGCTGTGCGCAATTGCCTTACAATGTGAGCTTCGCATTCGGTATGAGAAATGCTGGCGAGCTTGAAAAGTTGGAAGAATTGACAATCTTGGTGCTTTGCGTGTGCAAGGTCCTTCTCAATCCACGCATTTCGAAACTCTTCGAACGTGACAATGTCCTTGTTCCCTGAGACGTTGATCATACTAATCAACGACATCACTTCCTCACAGTCCACAGTGCACTTTTTCAAGAGAATCAGAGCGTCACGAAGTTCATCAAACGTGAAGCAGTCGTCGTAGCCATTCGTTCCAATTGCTTTGAAGGCACGACGAATGACTGCCTCTTCTTCTTGAGTGGGAGATACTGGCTCCTGGGGAGATTGAGAGAAGTCTAAGAATATGCGGGAGCTGTGCCGACGAATCAGTAAATTTTCATTCGAGCGGAGTGAGCGACCAATCGCGTTGGAAGAGGCTTCAGAGGCGGATTCGGAGGAGTCTTCGTCCTCTGGGAATAGTGTGGCGTCCAGTTCTTTACCAAACCAGCGATGACTGAGGACATCATGCATGTTGAACCGTTCAATAGGATCTTGCACAAGAAGGTGACGCAGGAGGTCTTTTCCATCTTCAGAGATGGGTAGATAATCAATGGACGGGCGGCACTTACGGATAAGGTAAAGAGTTTCCTCCTCGTCCCTTCCATCGAATGGGAGCTTGCCGCTCACCATAAAGTACAGGATCACCGATGCAGCCCACAAATCTTGCTCGAATCCATCAAGTGCTTTCGAATCTCCCACCATTGCCGCAGCCTCAGGGGATGCATAGTGAATCGTACCAAGTGGAACACAACTAAACTGCTGTTCGTCTGATTCATCATCGTTGTCCTCATGGGGAACTGGGAGGAGCTTCAGACTGAAGCCAAAGTCGCACACTAACAGGTTGCCGTGACGATCCAATAGTAGATTTTCTGCCTTGAGGTCTCGATGCACGACACCTTGCTTCCGGCAGTACGCCAAGGCGCTGATGAGCAGTAGATGAGTTGCTGCCCAAACAGTTCCATATGAGCCTTCTCCTAGCCGGAAATCAAACTGAAACTCCGCGACAGCTCGAGCATCGTCATCGAGCACCATGATCGGTGATCCAATGCAGCTGCTACTGGTGCTTGGGAAAGCGCTCGCGCTCTTAGAATCTACCACGCTGAGCGGGCCATTTGGGGTCAGTGAATAATGAAGAGGTGAGGTCATGGGTTGTCCCCTTTTTGTTTCTGTTGCTGTTGTTGTTTTGGGGGGAAAGATGAGAATGTGATTTGGGTCCACGCGTTTCCTCGTACTATCTTGCAGGTACGCAGACGTGTGCGACCCGTTCCCTTGCTTCTTTTTTCTTTGTGGGGCGATACACAATTGATGTGTAGATTATTGCAACGCCAATTTCGGAAGGCACTTCTTGCGGTCTCTGTGAAATCAGAGAGCTGTAAAAAGTACGCGAGACGAAACGCAGCGAAACAAGCTCGACGGGAGGGAGAAATGTTCTTCCTTCAGTCTACCAAGCTCGTCTTTCGTGAAAATAGAATTTCACTTCTTCACCGAGAGAAAAGCAGATATCTGGGACGACCTTCAAAAGAACTCTTGTACTGCTTTTACGCAGCACTGATGCGCCCTTTTGGTGTTGGAGGTGGGGCTTTTTTCGGATTACCGTGAACAGTTGTGCTTCCTCCGCAGAAGAAAACACGGCGGATACTTTCCGGGATGCTTTGTGTTAGCGTGTGGGGAAAAAACACAAAACAACAAACAAGGTGAGAGGTTCATAAGATGGCGAAGGAAAGAAAAAAAGTAGCGGCGTTTCCAAGAGAACTTGAGTGTGATGCAATGGAACTCTACAACGAATTAAAGGGAACTGTTTTGTTGAAATCGAACATCGGTTGCGGAAGCCATTCCACTCGACATCGCCAGACATCGCCACACGCAACCATTGGACCACAGTTGCCCCCAAATGCCGTCAGCTCTAGTGCTGAGGCGGACTGTGATTGCTTTCCTCCAGTGCTAGCTTGGCTTCTGCACCAGTATCCAAACATTGTGGCGATAGGAAGGCAGTCGCTGCTGCTCATTGCGCCGTCAGCACCACCATCGTCCTTCTTCACTGCAAGTGCCGATGCATCAAGCGTAGGTGGTCCAGTTCGAGAGACGGGAGAGTGGACTGCCGGAGGCACCATCGCAGAACTAGAAATCGCTACTGAATCGAGCTTAGAAATCTCCAACCGTGGAGGCACAAGTTGTTTTTGCAATGTCGCAAGCGATGTGACATAGTCACACGATCGATGCGACGCACGAGAAAAGGTGGACTGTGCCAATCGTCCAGCAGAATTGGCAACTGTGAATCGCTTCCCCAGGACCTTCGACTTGGACAGCGCCACAGCGGCAGCGGGAGCCGGTTGCTTTGGCTGCGGTGACACACCTCGACCCCCTTGTCCGACGCCGTGAGAGCCGAGACTCTCCAGGTCGGCATTCTCGAGCCCTCCATGGGCTTCGCCATGCGCTGCGCTGCTCCGTGGGCTGCTGGTGAATTCAGATGGATTGTGATCTGCCCTCCACTTGTCCATATTGGCAACAAACGCCACGACAAGTGGTTGGCGTTTTGTGACGGGGGGAGGCATGGGCGTTGCAGTTGGCTGCTGTTCCGCTTGCTGCTGCTGTTGTTGAGAGCCGTCATCATGATCTCGTTCTGCTTGGCTTTGACGTCTTCGAAATGGTGACATGGATTTCTCTAGCATCCTTAAGGGAGTGTCCCCAGCGGTACTTCCGCGTCGAAACGAAGCGAAACGAAACGATCCTCCGTCCACCGATGAAAATGCCATCGAGGCCAATCTCTGCATCATGGGAGAGGGCTCGTAGTCCGACGTGGTGGTGGGTGGGTTGTTTTGGACTCCTGCATGTTGGTTAGCATGGTGCTGAGGACGCGGTGCGACGAACGGCGACAGTGAGTCAGCATCCCATCCGCCACAAATCAAGATGAGATACTGCGGGGTGAGAGAATATTCGTTTTGATGGAACGTGACGATGGCTGCAGTAGCTGCTGTGGACGATCTCCGGGCGGCGGCCTGCGGTAACTTTGGCATCGGTGCCACCAACAATGTCGACCCAAGCTTGCGTGGGATGTAGTCTCCTGGAAGTTCAACGCGTCGCCACACCACAAGTGGAATACAAGAGATATTGGCAAGCGACGCCTCAGTCACAGGATCGTACACACTTGCCAGTGAGGCTTCATGTGCAACCCGAACACACCAAAGATCATTCAGGATTGCACCATGCGTTGAGATGCCGCCGTGAAGCAGCAGACACCCATCAGGCGCGGGGACGAGGTTGTGGTGACTTCTTGCACAAGGACGCTGCAGGCGCATCACACTTGCGTCGTCAACACCAGAAGCAGATCCAGCACTGCAGGTCCCATGGGAGATGACAGGGGTCCAGCGCTTTCCTGCGTTGCCACTGTCTTCGAGCACCCAAAAGTCTCCAAGTGTGCCCAACGTACGAGAGTCCACACCACCAAATAAGTAAAGCCGACCGAACGCGAACGCCAGACTATGGGCAAACCGCTTGGAGAGCAGAGACGTGCGAACGGCAACAGGCTGCCACCCCATCTGATGACACTTGAATTCCCAAAGATCATCAAGCCCGCTCCCACTACTGGCCGGAGTAGAGACTGCATTTCCAAGTGTTGCGGTTGCGTCAGCTTCAGAAGAAGTTGACAGTTGCAGGCCACCGTGGACATACACACTCGACACTTGGCAGTTGAAAAAGCTGTCGCACGCTTGCTGGCCTTCGATGGTAATGCTCGCTGCTGGGGGTGACGTCGTCGCTGCTTTGTGAGTCGCCGCTGACGTTGCACCACCGCCACCTGCGGTCGAGGCAACACATATGGCAGGGAGCGTTCTTGGTGGAGGAGCCTTGGTCCCAGTGATGGGCACTTGCTTTGCAGTCATCTTCGACTGTCCGAGGCTGTTGCTCAAGTTCTTTGTGGGACTGGAAAGCTGGTCACCACCCCCAGCAGATGAGGACGCGCCTTTCTTCGACTTCTTTGGGCTCACCGACCTCCCTGCACCGGCGGTCGGTGATGTAGGTCCATCCTCTGCTGGGACAATGCTGAAGCATTCAAACACGCCACGCATATTGGCCCCGAGCACATACGTGGTGTCACGATACAGAAAGCTGCATCCTCCAAAACGAGCAGGAATATCATCCGGTCCATTGCCGATGACACTGGTCGAGGGTGCCGCTGCAGCACCGCCTCTTTTCGCAGCCTTGGCACCTTTACTTGGTGACGCTGAGGATGCTGCTGCCCCTCCGGCATCAGGGGCGGGGATACGGACGGAAGGCTGGCTGCTGATCAGTCTTGACCATTTGCATTGAAGGACATCCATTTGACTTGTTGTTTTTCCTCGTGCCCACCGTCCCTTCTTACTGCGAGTTGTGACAACAGCAGGTGTGTAGAGCAAGCAATTCATCTCTCCAAAAACAAGCTCTTTTTGCGTTTTGAATGGCAACATAACTACACGCACACTCACAGCACACAACTCACGTGGATCGATGTCTTTCAATTCAGTTTGATGATCAGGTGCTGGGCACACTAAAATCACCGCTAGAAACAGCAATGCTGCCCATTCCGTGAATCACACTACCTCGACGCAAGAACTGCCACATCAAGATGGCGTCGTGCATCAGCAGAGCAGCGTTTGCCACATACCATCGCACGAACTCAGAGTGAGACGAATACACAGCCTCCCCTTCGTCAAGAAGCATGGCAAGGTAGCACATGGTGCTGACGCACGCTGTAGCACGCTCGAGCGTGTACTCAACCACTAAATGATGATGGTGATGGTGCCCGACGACCGCGGATGACATACCGCCGACCACAGACGATGAGGGGGCGGCACTGTGCTTTCCGTTGCTAGACGACAAGAAAGTACTGTGGTGATAGTTGCCGACGGTCACACCAAGAAGGAACACTTGGGCGAGGCCGTTGCAGTAACCACACCAATCCCCGAACGCAAACCACAAGGTCCGTTCGTGTAAAATGTACAGCATCACGAGCAAGGACAGCAATGAGAGCATGTATCCGGCTCGTCGCTGAGGCCGATCTCGGCCAGCCATCACAACATCGCACATGACCAGCAGCATAGCGTACAGGACTTGTGAATGTCGGAGTAAGTGCGTAAGGCAGTTGCTGATAAGGCTCAGCACGTTGCAGGCGACAGAGAGATCATGCATGCTCTGTGGCAACAACGCAGCCCACCAGTCGTTTTGATGCCGAAGCCGACCCGGTGCTGACGCTAAGACTTCTAGAAATCTCCGACGTCGCCCAGGAAGAGTAGAGGGTGGGAGCACATAGTTTCCAATGCCACCGTCGTCTGAGTGGTGATGAGCTTGTGGCGATGTTATTGTGACTGGTGATGCGTGGTGGGAGGATGATAAATGCCGGGATGCTCGAAGGACGATGCTCAACGCTGTGGCGAAGATCATTAAGACATCAACAAACTCGATGTCAATGATCATGGTTCCTTTACCGCAAACACGCTAGGCACCGCTACTAGCTGAAGCGAGCACTATGCTGCTCCTACTTGACAACAAACAAAAAGACGAATATCGAGGTCGACGATATTTGAGAAGCAGGTTTACGGTGGAAGAGAACGCATCAGAATGCTCGCCTTGCGTGTGCAAGAGGAAACGAAAAAAGTGACAGTGTTCATGCTTTGAAGAAAACAGAGAGAAAAATCTTTTGATGATGTTCGGTGCGCGTTCCTAAAACTTCTATGGGGACCAACCTTCATCCACCGTGTGAACTTGATTATCTTCGTAGGTGAGGTCTTCAAGGCTCTGGCGGATGCTGCGCTGCATCGCTGGTGGCCCGCAGATGACGACGGCAAGATCATTGCATGGCCTTGGAACTCGAGATTTCAAGATTTCAGTATCGACGCGGCCTACCTCTCCAATCCAGCCTGATGGGGGATTGTGGATGACATAGTGAACAGATACTTGAGCACGATGCTGCTTCACAAAATCTTCCAAAACGTCGCGATAGGATAACTCCGACAACTCTTCAGCTGCGTAGATGAGCGTGATTTGAAGAATCTGGTCACAATAGGGTTTCTCCATCGCT
Source organism: Bodo saltans (assembly GCA_001460835.1). Classification (NCBI taxonomy): domain Eukaryota; phylum Euglenozoa; class Kinetoplastea; order Eubodonida; family Bodonidae; genus Bodo; species Bodo saltans. Next base: position 8,645 of record CYKH01000233.1, on the reverse strand, counting down.
GCTTGAAGAATTTGGAGCATCGGCGCAACACCACTGCCTCCAGCAATAAGAGCAAGCTTTCGAATGGCGCGCCCATTTAACGTGATGCTAGCCGTGTTGGGGTCGCGGTGGAGGACTAGCCCACCGCACGCCTTCATTTCCAGCGCATCACCAGGACGCAGTGCGTTGAGCCACTCCTTAAGAGTGCCCTTGTCACTGCGGACAAGGATACCAATGACGCCTTGTTCATCTGGAGCTGTTGTCGGACTGTAGTAGCCGACTAAGGTTGCACCATCCCACTCCCCGCGGATCGCAATAAATTGACCAAGCTGGAGGCCACTGAACTGAGATGCCCCAGGAAGGTTGAAGAGTAGCACCTTGGTGCCGATACCGGCATCGATCCCTTCCCGTACTTCACGAAGGACAACCACTGTCCACTCCACTGGTGAGAGTGCCTCCTGCCGCTTCTGGAGAATTGTCGCGGCACGGTCTCCGGCAATTCGACCAAACACAACGCACTCGAGCAGTGAGTTGCCACCCAAGCGGTTGCGTCCGTGCACCCCACCGGTGACCTCTCCAGCACCAAACAGCCCGTGAATAGGCCGATGGTGTTTGAATATAGAAGTTGTCTCATAGCGGCTTTGCACTTCAGCAGCGGGGGAGATTAAGCACCCGCCCATAGTGTAGTGGATGCTTGGAGTGACGACAGCAACGTAGTACGGACCTTCTGTTCCCACAATGGAGGGGAATACACGCTTTCCCGTCGTTGGACAGACACCGCAACGGCATGATTCACTGTATTCCTGTAGCGACGCTTTGACGCGATCTTCTGGTGCCCCAATGAGCTTGGCAAGCCCATCGACGTCCTCGGCGAATTCGAATAACCCTTGCCGTTTCCAGTAGAACTCCAAAGCGTGAATACCGAACAACTTCGCTGCAGCAGCACTGAGAACACAGTACGCTACATTGCTTCCATTGCTGTTGGGGTACTCAAACTTTTGCTCGTTGATCGCCTTGGACACGACTGAGCGAAGGTCTAATTCATTCACAAACCTAACTCCGTGTTGGTTCAACAGAATGCCACCGGAACCTCGCAGCGCCTCCGGCCCCAGATACTTTGTTTGGTTCGCAGGGCTCTTCGGGTCGACAAATCCGGTGGGATGCAGCTGCACCTTGTCCATGTCAATCAGCTGTGCTCCAATCGACCGAGCCATCTTGACGCCGTCTCCGGTGGCGAAGGTGCCGTTGGTGGTAGGCCGACCAAAGAGGTGAGGAGCAAACTCCCTCATCAACGAGGTTGCGGACTGATCGTTGCTGAATCCACCTGTGGCTAGGATCACAGCATCTGCAGCAAGCTGCACCAACTTCTTCTTTTCCGCACCACCACCATCAACAACGGTGGCTGGGGCGATGCGGTAAGCGACGCCGCTGACACGAATGGAGTCCGTGCCATCTGGAAGTTTGGTGTTTTCATGGAGAAGTTCCTCCACGGCACAGTCGGTGATGATGTGAACTTGGCGTGAGAGGTTCGTTCGAATATGTGCCTCTAGAAGTTGCATGATGGTGTATCCAATGGGCACGGGTGTTCCGTCTGACTTATCAGGAGCGCGGTGGCATCGCTTTCGAGAATGGCCTCCGAGCTGCGAAAGAACGGTCAACGGGACTCCTAACGAGGTGAGGAAGCGGATTGCATCGCCACTCTTCACCGACAACATTCGAACGAGTCCTGGGTCTGAGGAGCCACCCACTCCACTAAGGTGGGTATCCCTTTCGAAATACTTTCCGCTATCGTGCACCCGCTGCAGTGCTTGTGCTCGTGTTCCCCACCCGTTGATGCCACTCGTTGCTTTGGCGCTATTACCACCCATTGAGCTCGACTTCTCCAACACAATCACACTCGCGCCACAATCAGCAGCTTCAATGGCAGCAGATAGTCCAGCGAGACCGCCGCCCACCACCACCACACGAGATGGAAATGAACCACGAATGCGATTCGCCTTCATCTCTGGGCTCTCTTTCGATACTTCATGCATGTGTGCAAGACGCTCCCCGTTGCGAGAGTACGCAAGGTAGTCTTTCACTGAGATGGGTGAGTCTCTCCATTCATCCAACGACATGCGGATCCGTTGGAATTGACGCTTCGCGAATGCTGCGGTGGCAAGAGCATCGGCGTACATGGCAGAATCTGACTTGACGGAAACTTGAGCCACATCGCGCTGCACGACTTCAATGAGCTTCATGGTTTTGCGATCGAATGTACTGCAGAAATACTTGGTCAACGTCTCACCGTCGTTGGTCTCTTCAACACGCAGAATATTTTCATAATCTCCCGAGGTAGCGAGACTTTCGTTCTCAAGAAGAAGGACACGGAGTAGGCTTTGATTCTCACTCTTCCATGAGTCATCGGCGACGGCGTCCACATCAGGTGGCCGCACAACTCCCACTGCCCATGGCTTCCCTTTGCTGTTGACACCAACACCACGACAATCGCCGCCCCAGTCCACGAAGCAATTTGTGTACCCAGCAGCGGTGAGCGCTTCTACCGCCAAGTCCACTCCGAAGCCTTTGCAGATGCCTCCAAAGTCCATCGCCGCACGTTCATCTCTCTTTTCGATGGTGCCGTTGACCAAGTCCAGCGAGAACCCTGTTGAGAGCGAGCTGATCTCAGCCAACTCACGAACTTCTTGTGGAGCATTTGGGAGCAACAGTGCAGACGGATATTGCCGGTAGTACCGAATGACTGGGAGGCAGGCAGGATCAAAAGCACCGCCTGAACGCTCAGAGACGTCACGAACACATCCAAGCACTCGTTGCATTGTGGCGGACAACGTGTGCACCTCTCCTACCTTCAACGCGTTGATTCGTGAGAGTTCACTAGCATCGTTGAAACAGTTGAGGACTTCGTGGACTTGCAGCATGCACGCCTTGACAATCTCTAGGCCTCGAGCACGCTGCGTAGACACGTTGCTTGCATCGTGCGTATCAATCACAAGCTTTAGAGTGAAGGGAACGGTGTACTCCACACCACGCTCCACCACGAGCACTCGTTCATCCAAGGTATTCTCACGAAGCACCTCTCGTGCAAGTTTATCACGCACGGCGGCAAAGTTCGCTTCCGAGACAATCACAGCAGAAGGGCCGGAATGATGGTCTGTCTCGCCGTGGGTGGACGAGGCGCGTCGCGTTTGTCCTGACCAACTGTTGACTCCAATGAGCGCAGCGACTACGGGACGGCGAGATGAAATTCTTCGTAGCATCGTTGCTTTTCTTTTGGAGGAAAAATGATAACAAAACTCACAAGCTCTTCAAATTCAGGCCAGAGCTCGAATCTTCATTCGAATCTTCATTCCAAATTTCGCACTCACTAGGTTTCATGAAACAAAATAACGATGGTGGCGCTGCAGATTTTTGTTTGAAAAGCAGTGGGTGACACTTCATTTCTTTCCACTAGCGTTTGATGGATGTTTTAGGATTGCTTTGGCGACGGGATGAGGAATTCGTATTCTTTGTGTTGAGTCAATCAAGGATATCACACAAGATTGACGTTAAATGCAACGTACACTGCAGAGTTGCTGATGGCGACCTCGGCCTGCGAGGCAACCGCGGGCAGTGGGATGCCCTTAAAGCGCTGGTTGAACTGAGGGATCACAACATCTTGGAGGGCGAATGCTGCAATGCTGCTGATGAGGCTGATGTCAAAAGGGCCAATGGACGACTCACGAATCCCGAGGCTGAAGTCTCCAAGCGCAAGTTGGAAGTAGACAGCATTGGCAGATGTGATGTTTACGCCATTCACAGAGAGGCTGGCGTTCACCCACAGGTCGACAAAAGGAATAATGGTGCCATCAGCGGCAGCTAGGTTTAAGCCAAGGATTCCTTGGTTCACAGTGATACCGATGGAATCGCTGGTGGTCGTCACGAAGGGCGCATCAATAGCATTGATCTCAATAGCAAATGGGCAGTCAGGGCACTGAGCATACACGGTGGGGAAGATGGTCTTGATCACAGAAGTGTTGAACTTCTTGTCGGTGAAGTTCATGTTAAGGGCTCCCTCTTGCTGAGCGAAAAGCAACAGGTTGTTCAAGGCCGTCTCGGGGATCTCGAGCTCCAAATCACGAGGATCGATGGCACGAGTACGGGCCGCATGAAGCGGTCCCTTCAGCTTTGCAACGCCTGCGGGGTGGCCGAGGAGATCCACGGTGAGGCTGATCGAGTTGGATGTCACTTGCGGCTGGGACACGAAGTCCAGAGGCAGCTTCGCCAAAGCGGTGTCAAGTGCGGTCTGGACCATGGGGCCGATCTTGGCGGGGATATCGTTCTCCACAGTCTTCTTGATAAGGTTGTTGATGTTGCCAATAAACAACTGGATGATGTCCTGCCCGATCTTGCAGAAGAAGTTCGGGAAGTCGTGGTTGATGTTAAGGTCGCCCCACGCCACTGAGCTTTGGGCGTCACCAAACACAAGATCACCGTTGCTCTCTGATGCAGACATGGAAAGGGAGATGGTTGTCCCTGACATGCTGGCCCAGAAGTTACCGGAACACGACAGCTTGATGAAAAGAATTTTGGTGAAGACGTCAAAATGCGTCTGAGGAATTGCGAAAGAAATTTGCGACAGGGACAGGCTGACGGTTGAGGGGCTGGCAAATGTAATACTGATGCTCTGAATATCAAACTGCTGAATCACGACATTATCAAAGCTGAAGTGCTTCTGTGATTCTCCTGGAATGACGAGGCCCTGCACATACTTGTTAATGAGCGGGACGACGGTGTTGCAGATCTTCACGAACAAGGACTCTTCAATGGTAGCAGTGACGTCCGCAGTCAATCCAAGATTGGCAACTTGCTGCTTGAGAGTGTTGCGCCACGGAATGTGAACTTGGTGCTTTCCTGCCACGTGCTTGTTATGGAAGTGGTGCTTCGTCGTAACGCCAGGCGGTGCGATGTCAGCCAACGAAACGGCGTGAATTTGTGTAGCCACGAGGAACGCGCACACAAGTCCAAGGAGAAGAGGGGTGGATTGCATCTTGTGATCAATGGTTGTCTCTGATGAAATATGACCTTTTGTGTAGCACGATATGGGGAAAGGCGACGACTATGTTAAACTTAAATTACCCACATCAAAAGCAGTCAGGGATGCTCCTCTCCCCTTTCTTTGGGAGAGAGAATGGGAGAAAAAAAAATGAAATCAACGACGAATCAATCAGATGCGAACCTTTCGTTCTTCCTGTTCTTGTTGAATACGGTGAGCCCGGTGACAGGATCAAACACGCATTCGTATGTTCGCTGCATGTGGGTCACTGCTTTCAGACCACCCACAACTAATTTCCCGCCCACAAACTGAGCTCCGCGGATAATATTGGAGCCTGTTGCCAATGAAAACAAGTATCCGTGTCCGGGGCATTCCACGCACAGTGGAGTCGATGTCTGCCCCAGGTCCTCCACATCACAAATGCCGCGAACGACGCCGCCTTGCGTCAGATCCGCCTTACCATGGTAGCACACAGCATCGATGGCGTAAAAGACAGGACCATCATGGGTACCCAAGACACAAAATACAGCAACGGGGCGAGCGTGTGACGATGTGCTTTTCACAAAATGAGAAGAGAAATGTTGAACCGGCAAGGCAACATTTTCTGGTGCCCGTACTGTTTGACTCCTTCTGCTGCTGGCCTCAGCAATCATTTTCTCGCACTCTGCACTATCAAGCACAACAATCGGTGCTTCAAACATCAATCTTTATTCTATGGGACACCAAACGGTTCTCGCAGATCTTTTCTATTTGATGATTTTGGACAAAAAAATTGCGGCGTTCTTGGTGGACCAACGGTGCCAACGCAATGACAATATCCTTCAAGCTTCCCACAAGTGAACAGGCGGCGTTTGACTCACGCCAGACACTAGGATGTTGACCAATCAGGGCCGAGCCTTAAAAACAAAAGTGGCGACAAAAATAACTAGAACAGAAAAATGAATAGATTGGCGCACGGCTAAGCACTTGGACGAGCCGCAACGAAAGGGAAATTACTCTTGAAGGAGCTTTGTCGGTTTTTCTTGCGCAAGCAAAGGGCGACCACATTGCCTCTTTACAAAACGTTGCTGTGCAGTACATCCTTGTTGATGCTGAAGATGAGGACATCTTGATGCCCGCCCAGCTCGGAACCGTGGCATTCGACGACGCGGCCACAGCAAGTCGGCTGAACAGCAAGTCGCGGTGGTGCCTTAGCGCAAAGGGCGAGGTCTTCGGTGCAGGCTAATGCCTCTTGTTGGGCCCGACGGCGTGCAAGCGCACGCGCTCAACACCACCAATCTGGAACCGGCACTCGCAATTCCGTAAGTAAAAAAAGGGGGAAAAACCACGCTGATGGTTATTATTTACTAGAATAAGGATAGAAGCGTCGAGACGGCCGGACAACAACAATTCTTTTACATACGAGGAGCTGCTCAACATCGGTCAAGCTGTGAGTGTTTGAAGGGTTGAGGATTTGCTTGACACTCAGAACAGTAGAAGAAATAACCATCTTTAAGAAATGTAAATGGTACAAATGTAAATTTAACATGGTTGACAAAGAATTAAGACAGAACAAGGGAGGATGCATGCTGAGCATGCAGCCAACTGTCGTCGCTGCTGTTGGTCATTTCTGTTTACTTTTTTGTTCCCTAGAATTTGTCCTGAGCTCCAGATAGTTAACAGCTAGAAAAAAAAAAGACTTGTCATCAGAAAATAAATGAAAGAGAATGTTTAAGTGTGGAACTTACTCTCATTGGATGTGGTGGGGGTAGTTCTTGTCATGTGTTGTTTTTTTCCTTTCCAATCTTTCTCTCGATTTCAGTCGCATTGGGAGGGTAGACGTGGCCACGTGCAGTTCCGCCCTCAGCTGAAGGAGGGTGGAGGATGCATGCTGAGCAAGCAGCCAACTGTCGCTGCTGTTGGTAATTTCTGTTTACTTTTTTGTTCCCTAGAATTTGTCCTGAGCTCAACCCAGATAGTGAGCAACTAGGAAAAAAAAGGCTTGTCGTCAGAAAATAAATGAAAGAGAATGTTTAAGTGTGGAACTTACTCTCATTGGATGTGGTGGGGGTAGTTCTTGTCATGTGTTGTTTTTTTCCTTTCCAATCTTTCTCTCGATTTCAGTCGCATTGGGAGGGTAGTCGTGGCCACGTGCAGCTCCGCCCTCAGCTGAAGGAGGGTGGTGTTCCACTCGTAGAATGAGATAAAAAGTATGTTCATCGCATATTGATTGGACACTCTCTCACTGGCGAAATGGTGTTGTGTTAGATACTTTTTGAAGGTTAAAGGTTCACGTTGAAGGCAACGAAGACAGAGGAATCGCTCACGGCGACCTCAGCGTCGGCGGCCATCGTTGGGAGGGGGACACCGCTGAAGCGGTTGTTGAAATCAGGGATGGCGACATCGTTCAAGGCGAATGCTACGATGCTGCTGATCAGGCTGATGTCAAAAGGTCCAATGGACGACTGGCGGATGGCAAGATTGAAATTTGCGATGCTCAGCTGGAAGTACAGTGCATTAGCAGCGCTGATGCTGACGTCTCCCACATTGAGAGTACCATTGACCCAGAGATCGACGAAGGGGATCACTGATCCACCAGCGCCGACAATATTCAGGCCAACCACACCCTGGGTGATCGACATTGTGATGGCATCGTTCGCCATGAGCACATTGGGAGCCACGGTGCTCACAATCTCAATGTCAAATGGGCAGCCAGGGCACTGAGCGTAGACAGTTGGGAAGATGGTCTTGATTGCAGTGGTGTTGAAGGTTGGCTTCGACGAATTGAAGCGGACAAGATTATCCTGCTGCACGATTGTCAGAATGTTGTTGACTGCCGTTGCAGGGATCTGAAGCTCAATGTCGCGAGAGTCGATGGCAACGTTGCGCGCCGCACGAAGAACCTTCTTATTTGCAACACCAGCGGGGTGGCCGAGGAGGTCAACGGTGAGGCTGATGGAATCTGATGTCACTTGTGGTTGAGGAAGCTCAATGTCGCGAGGGTCGATGGCAACGTTGCGCGCTGCACGAAGAACCTTCTTCTTTGCAACACCAGCGGGATGGCCGAGGAGGTCAACGGTGAGGCTGATGGAATCTGATGTCACTTGTGGCTGAGACACAAAGTCAAGGGGTAGCTTTGCCATGGCAGCGTCGAGGGCATTTTGAACCATCGGGCCTACCTTCGCTGGCAGGTCATTCTCGACGGTCTTCTTAATGATGTTATTCACGCTACCAATGAAGACTTGAATAATATCTTGGCTGATCTTGCAAATCACGTTGTGGAAGTTGTGGTTGACATTGTCCAACGGGGTGCGTTGTCTCCAGACTCGTAGTGGTTTGTGTTCCAACGGCAACGAGAGACTGCGTCTGTACCTTTCACTTTACGATCACGGCCAGTACGAGCCCCAGAAATCGCCGCTGCACCTAATGTGAACGAATAGGATCTTCGCAAAGACTTCAAATGATGTCTGGGGGACGGAGAATGAAATATCAGAGAGGGACAACTGATGCCAACTCCCAGGACGAAATGTCACGCTGATGCTTTGAATGTTGAACTCCTGGATGACAACGTTGCCAAAGTTGAAATGGGAACCAGACTGACCGGGGATCGTCATCCCTTGCACGTACTGGTTGATGAGGGGGACCACGGTGTCGG
>CYKH01000232.1:9942-20911 GCA_001460835.1 Bodo saltans | reverse complement strand
CGGGCTGGACCTGCACGACAACGACCAGCGCGCCGCCCACCACGAGCACCGTGTTGCCCACGATCGTGCCGCCCGCGTACGACAGCGTCGCGCCCAGCGCGATCTGCAGCGGGTTGTCCGCCACCTCCGTCCCAATCCCCGCGTTCCCGTTCGACGACGACCCTGATGAGTCGCTGCCGCCGCCGTTGTCCGAGCTCCGCAGCGAGCTGCTCGCGCAGCTGGCGCGCAGGCGGAGTGCGCTCGAGGACATCTGCAGCAGCGGCACAGTGCCGAAGCCCGTCGGAATCGAGAGCGTGGCGACGACGAGCCCCGCTGCCACCACACCGGATGCTGTCGCGGCGGAGGCGGCCTTTTGCGTTGGCGTCAGGACTTCAGGTGTTGCTGCAGGGATGGGGACATCACGCAGCGTGCGGGTTGTTGTGGCAAGGCATGTCAGCTCTACTTTGCTGTTGGCGATGAGGGTTGCTCCCAAGAAACTGCTCACCCGAGCCCAATTCTGTCGACTTCGGCGTTCGGGCAACATCTTTACGGTTGCGTTCAGTTTGTTATCACACCCGATGGAGATGGTGGATGTGGAATCGATACTGGTCGTGGTGGAGGTCAGAGCAGCCAAGCTACCTGAAATACTGTTGTTACTAAGCGCGATCTGAGATCTGTCGGTGAGGGTCGTGAAGGCAGAGGCGGTGGTATCTCCCTGAGAGTAAATTAAGTACTTCGTCTTTGAGAGGGCAGCCAACGCAGCAGCAGCCGGTAATGGTGAGGCGGCGTAATACTGAAACGTTGATCCAGTCACGGAGAACACACTGTTCGAGAGTACTGATGTCGATGCTGAGAATGCTGCAACAGAAGAGAGGAACACACAATTCATGCACGTAAACGACGAAGCGGTAATGGTGGTGGCGATGCCGGATGTCAACATGACCGGTGTCGACAAACTCCCGCCAGAATTAAGAATCGTAACTTTGGAATGATCGAGGAGTGTAGGGGCGTTGTACAGCGCTGTGCTATCGGGCGCATGGAGGCCTTGGTATGGGTTGACGACGAATGATGTGGCGATATTGACGGTGACATTTATGTGCTGAACAAACTTACCACCGCTCCCTGTGTCGCCGTTCGGCAAGTTACACACGGACAACAATTTTGCTTGGTCTGCGGAGCCGACGATCGCGGTCGCATTCTGCCCGTTGGAACTGAAAAAGTTGCAGCAGCAAGTTGGGGCAAGAGTTGCACTCCACTGCTGAAATTCCAACCCGTCTATGAACATGGTCGTGTTCACCACGTAGATTTCCGAGTTCGTGACGTTGGCCATGAGCGACACCGCGAGGAAGAGGGAGGCAATGAGATTCGTGTTGAGGGACGTGAGTCCTGCGGGAGCCATGCCAAACGAACCACGCATAATGACATCAGACATGAATACTTTCATATTGCGCATTAACGTGCCAACCCTTGTGTGGAACCCAACGGTCTGCTGCCCCGCTAAAGCAATGCTGAGTCCACCGACTTGAGTGTTCGTAGTGAAGCTACCGTTGCGACAGTCTGTGTAAAACGTCACACGAGCAACTGTGCCCACCACGTTCTCTCCATTGGCGCCTAGAAACATCAACATAGAGGCCGGACCACTGAAGTTGGCGGTGCTTCCATTGTATGTGATGCCGCATTGCACCTCGTGATAAATGGTCAGATCTTTCATGGTGGCGTGCGAATCGACAATATGATTGCCCTCCACGATGGTCAGCACACGCGATATGCGAAAATTGGAGTCTGCAGGGATGAACCCACGAGTGGCATGCCGGAGAGTTCCAGAGATAACAGAGAAGTTGAAATTGGTCACATTGTCAAAGGTCGTGATGTAGAACAGTGACGCGGCAGTAGCGGCGAGAAGGTTCGTCGTGATGTTGACAATCCTCGTGGTCATATTTTTATGCTCTGCAATATTCAGGCCATTCCCAGTGAAAAAAATCACAATGGTTTCCACAGGATCCACTAATAACGATGCAGGGGGTACGCGGACATACCACTGCGTATTGATCAACGCAATGATCACGTTGACCGTTGTGCCTGCGGTTGCGATGGTAATGAACGCAGCGTACACAGCTGAGACCTCGCCTGGAAACTGGCATCCCGTGTCCCCTGTTTTGTTGCACATCACACTGAACGCCAATGAGTCACGAATTGAGATGGTTGTGTCAGAAATGACTAGGGGAATTGTCGGTTGACGAGCTAGATTACCTAAAAAGAACATCGATCCTAAGCCCCCTCTGCTGGTGATACTCTGGTACATGATCACGTGACTTGCTGTAAAGTTGACGGCACGGAACGACGACGCGATGATCATGCTCTGAATCACAAATCCACCAAGGTTCAAGTTCCAGTCAAAGACGGAATCCACTACAGTGATCGCAAGGCCGTCTACCGTTGCGTTGACGTAGAAGTACGCAAGGCGGCCAACCGTTGGGCCAGCAACTCCGTAGTTTGGAGGGGGGATTCTCGACAAAGGGTCAGCTGGTGCTGTCACACCAGTGCGCAGTAGTTGACTATTCCTCCAAGATACGGTGAGGTTTGTCACAGAGTTCGCGGCGACAGCGATGATACTATCCTGCGGCTGCCCATCGAACACAGAAGACACAATGGAATCGAATGAGATGAATATGTTACGCACGATAAGAGTTAGTATCGTGCTGTTGATTCCTTGGAACAGGAGAGTAGGAAAGCGGTTCCCTCCCTGCACATAGACTTCTACGTTTTCAAGCACATCACCAGAACTGATGGGATCAATGCGAAGGGTTGAGGTCACAGTGCAGCTGGTTAATGTGTAGATTGTGTTGGAGGTGATGTTACTAGTCACACCGCAAGTGAGAGGGGTGGCGGCACCAATCACCGCCATGATGGAGCACAAACATATGAAACTTGTGCGCATTATGTTCACCATACTTTCTTCGTGTGTGTACGTGTGATGAGATTCACATCATTAAGGCAACTAAATAACGAAAAAAAGAGAAACGTTTTCTTGCAAAAAGTTTCATCGTCCGCAACTGGCAGAGAAACGAAACTAATTCGGAGGAAACAAAGGGCAACGAATCGTTAATCGTAACTAAGTGAACTGAAACACGGGAATATACTTGTGCTGATGAATGGCAGCGTAGGTGCTTTTGTTTAACGTTATGTGTAAGCTGAACATTGCTGGGGAGTATCACAAAAATTAAAAATGGGGTCGGGGGGACTACTGCGGGTATTGTACTTCATCGTCACGAATAAAAATCCGGTGCAATGAAACACTGCTAAGGGGAGCGCGATGATGTCGCTTCGTCGGCCCTTTCATGGCGGCATGCACGGTTGCGTTGTCGCCGACTTCACTGCCTAATGAGTGAGAGAAGACACAACCAACTACAATGGAATAGCGTTGTGTGTGCAGAATGATGGCATCTTGGTTTCCATCTGTCGTCGAAGGTTGTTGATGTGGTGGTGACTTTAGGCCGCTACTCTTCTTCTCGTCCTCCACGTGCGTTGGTGGTGCGCTCATCATGATGAATGTTTGTGTCACGACGGAAAGCGACGCGAGGAAACCACGTTGCTCAAGGTCCATGGCGGCTTGGAGAAAATACCTCGGAGCACCAGCAGCTTCGATGGAATCGCCGATCTTGAGCCTAGCTACTACCTTTGGAAAAACGATCGCAGACAACGTGTTTGACGCTGTCGGCAGTGTTGGTGGTGCATCGAGACCGGTGAGAAACCATTTTGAGAACCGCTGTGTCGCCACGATGTGAACAGCGACATCATCACGATCGGTATCTGTAAATGAGCACGGTGTATCAACAGCATCTGCTAGTGGCGCCGCCGTACGGGGCCACAAAAACGAATCGTTTTGATGTGCTGAGAGAAGACGCTGAGCTGTCTCAAGAGGTTCTCCAAAGTATTCAAACGTCAGCGCAGCAGTGCCAAGAACACCCCCCACTGCGGGGCCTGCAGTCAGCAAGCACCTCATAGAAGTGGCAAGGAGTAAGGTCGACTGTTCTTCGCTTAGCACAAATGCATTCCGTTTGAGCTTTGGGCTCGATGAATCGTTTGGGTGCGAGGCTGGTACTGCTTTCTTCTTTCTCGCAAGTGCAGCCGCCACCGCCATTAGTAGCACACATTCTCGATCAATCGACGCCCCTGTTGTTTCTACTGCGACCACCACCACATCACCGTTTGTCTTTACTAACGCCGCGTGTGGGACTTCATTGACAGCGTTCGTGATCCGTCGCATACATTCGTCTGTTGCCTGCAACCAGTTGTGAGGAGGGACACCACCCTCGCTAGTCGTACTGCTTGATCTCCTGTGACTAAGGTGAGTTCGTGTTTGGTGGCTTGTCGCTGTTGCACCACCACTGCTGGTGGTGGAAGTGTCTGCAGCAGTGCTGAGTGCACGTGGGAGTGCTTGAAGCGTTGGTGTATCATTGTGCACGCGTATCACAAGAAATGGTTTGTCCATGACGCGTGTCGCGAAGACGGAGCCGCGCAACCCGAAATGGCGAGGCGCAGTCAGCAGAACATCACGAACTGCTTGGGCAGAGCGCTGATGACGACGCTCCTCTTCGACATCGAGGCTAGAAAGCGTCGCAGAGCGTAAGTTGCTGCACTGGCCGAACAATTGCCAACTGAACTGTTCCTCGTCGTTTGCGACGACTGCTGGAGCTGCTGGCCCCTCATCGATTTGCTTTCTACTTTTGAGGTGCCGGTCTTCCTCTCCTGCTCGTACCAACTCCAGCAGTCGCCCAAACATTTGCCCTTTTGTCGTTTCCTTCGTCACTGGGATCATCTGGAAGAGTAGCTCCGTGAGTTGGATGTTCTCCTCCGTGGAGATCTTCTCTACACGACGCAACTCCTCGTCGTTGGCAAAGAAGTGGCGCCGTGACGCGTCTGAGGACCACCGGAATGCAAGGCAACAAATGCAGGAGCAGACGGCAACCACCTCCTCAATGCCTGCCAAGGAGCGAGACGATGACCGCACGTTCATGGCGACAAGGAACGCAGCTGCCACGAGAATCTCAGACAACGACGACACCAAAACGTACACGGAGCGGTCTCGTAGCCCAGAGATGAGGAACATGGTGGCCACCCACATGAACGAGTCACTCCCAATGACACTCGTCCCATCACCCGGCGTAATGATGTACAACGCTACAATTCCTCCGAGGAACAACGCATCTAACGCTGAAAATAAATGCATCGAGTACTGAGATGGCGGCCGCGGTGGATGTGTTGCAGGAGGAGGGCTGACCGCGTCGCCATTCGTCACGGGAACGACAGAGTGCTGGTTCTCGCCGTTATTATTCTTGGCCTTTGCACCGGATGGCGGTGGAGTAGTAGAAGGATAAAAGGTTACAGTCTCGAAGGCTACCACAAACCCAACAACTGCAATAAATGTTGCCGCACCTGCAAGGCAGATGGGGACCAACAAGAAGTTCCCGTCAGACCCTCGATCTACAGCAAATGACGCCAAGAACGTCACACCTAGGCCGACCTCCGCCGCAAAGGTCACACACGGACTCCCGCCCCCGCCCCCTGCTGTTCGTATCGTTGCATGATATGCTTGTTCTTGCCCTGCATCAGAAAACTGCTTCAGCGACAGAGTGCTGGTTCTCGCCGCTATTCTTGGCCTTTCCACCGAATGGCGGTGGAGTAGAAGGATAAAAGGATACAGTCTCGAAGGCTACCACAAACCCAACGACTGCAATAAATGTTGCCGCACCTGCCAGGCAGATGGGGACCAACAAGAAGTTCCCGTCAGACCCTCGATCAACAGCAAATGACGCCAAGAACGTCACACCTAGGCCGACCTCCGCCGCAAAGGTCACACACGGACTCCCGCCCCCGCCCCCTGCTGTTCGTATCGTTGCATGATATGCTTGTTCTTGCCCTGCATCAGAAAACTGCTTCAGTGGGACCCACTCTGGTAACCACGAGAACTTGGGAGGACAGAGAACCTCCGTTGTCGATCCAACGACAAAGAGCGTTTCTCCCACGTCACGCGTCTTGGTGTCGTCGTCACGTGGGTGCTCCGTGGAGAGAAGTGAGGTTGCTTGTACCGAGGGGTCGCCCATCACAGCATTGGTAGAGTCAGCACTTGCCGTGGCTCTTGTCCCTCCAGCAGCTCCTTTCAACGCCGCACTGCTATTTGTACGCGGATCGCTGGTGCGACGCGATGCCATCGCAAACGAGGTGCTTGGTGCTGGGCGGAGCGATGGGGAAGGACGAATTAAAGGGTTCAGGGACGTTACCGTGGTAGTGGCACCGGTATTCTGCTTGCTGCCACTGCCGCCCTGATCTGAAGTGGATGTCGTCGTGGTACTTTCAGATGGACGTGATGGACCCTGTTGCTGCGCACGTGCGGTAGCAGTCGCCACAGGCAACACAGATGGGAGAGGACTCATCGCAGTAACAGGTGGTGGTGGACGTTGCGTTGAATGTCGAACAGCTGGCGGATTGGAGAGAATCACATCGCCATTGACATGACTACTTGAGTTGAGGGTGACTTGCATCACACCAGGAAGAACAATGACGCGAACAGCGACAACGTCTCGTGCGTCGTTGGTGTTGGGAGAGGGTTGTTGTGCCCCTTCAACCCCCTTCACCTCATCTGCATCGTCGTGAATACCTTGAAGGCTGGTGCCAACCGTCTCGGTGATGGGAGTTGGATAATCTTCTTCGGTTGGCTGGTGAATCCTCAACCTCTGTGCTACCAGTGACGGAAATTCAAGTACGGTGGTGGCATTGTACGGTGGTGGCATTGGAGAGCACGGGGAGCCTTGAGACGATGTCGGTGATATTTGTCCGCTCCTGCCGTCTGTTGTGTAGGATGGGCTACTGCCAGGAATCAGAGGAGATCCATCTGATTCTGAGTGGCCTGTTGCCCCAGTGTTAGGCAGCGCATTATGTGTGCTTCGGTGCGTTGTGACCACGGTGACCACCTCTGCAGGTCCCATATGATCCTCCTCGACGTCCAACATCGCACGAGTGTTCGTGGCCTTGTGAAGTGCTGCACAGGTCCCGGCCAAGTACATCAGTCCTGAGACATCAGAGTGGGCCGTGGCGGTTTCACCCGTCTCAACCATCCTTCGTGCTTTTCGAACTGCTACTCTCGCCGCAACGCACGCGTCACCGCAAAGGACAAAATTTCGAACGTTTGGAAAAGTGGTTGCGGTTGCGCTGCCCACACCAACACCCCCCACCAACCGCTCACTAAATACGAATGGTGCAGTGGCAGTAGTTGCTGCTGCTCCGTGCTGTTGAAACGACCCCCGTCGTTGATGATCGGCATGCCCCTCACCCCCAACAATATCATCTGCAAGGGGCGAAAGGTGAACGAAGCCGGAGAACAATGCACGAGCTGCTTTAGCGCGACAGTCTTTCCACCACTCAGCTTTTGCCGCATGCTCAAGGACGCGTAACTTGCTCTCCAAACAGGTGACGAACAACATCAATGCCTCTGCCGTAGCGGAGGAGGGGCCGCTTCTGCTACTGCTACCCTCGACGCCATCTTGTGGTTCTTCCGTTGCGCGAGCATCATGAACTGTCGCTTCATGACCACCAGCATCCGTTGCCTTTGCACCACTACTACGCACAGGAACACGAACGTGGCGTCGTACAACGGCACCTATTGAGCTATGTCGCTCGTCTGTATGAAAGCTCAACTCCATCCCGTCTCCCAATGCATGATACTTGGTGACGACCACGTGTTCGTGCTCATCATCTTTCTCTTTCAGATGGCGCCTCTTGAGATATGTGCGCACATCTTCTGAGGCACTGTCGACGATCACTGCAGTCCGCTGTGAGCTGAGCACCAGCCCAGCTGGTCCCAGCTTCATGATGATATCCGTTGCTCTTGCTACGAGTCCAATGCAAAGTACAATGGTGTTGTGATGATTGCTGTCGTCACGTGGTAGGTGGTACCGTGCCACGTCGCCTCGGGCCATAGAAATGGCCACGTTCTCAGGGATCATCGATCCTGCAATAAACGTTGACATTTGGTGCAATGCCGCTGCGCTGCGTTGTTCTGCAGCAAGCCGGAGTTTACTTTGGTAGTGCCGACGGGAGACGCGGTCAGCAAGAAATAACGCACCGCATGTCACAGCATACAAACAACAAACCAACATGACCGTGACCTTTTTGAGCTGCGTGGTAGGGTCATGCAGGGCTAACGTGAAAAAGAGCAGGTAGACCAGCGACATGATCGTGAGAAGAGGAATGCCCACAGCCGCACGGACCCGGTATCCCATGGACACGGAAAGGAATACAATGGAGATGGTGCCATCGTTGCGGATTGTTTTGCTACAAATGGTGCGATCTGCTACACTGTCGCAGCTTGCTGGCCCTTTGGAGGCCGCCATAGCGAAGAGAAAGCAGAACATGCCCAACGTGGACGCGACGGCTACAATCTCCAAGGGGGTGAGGGCGACCCAGGACAGTGCCCAGGCTTTCGTTGGGCGGCTGCCGGGGTGGGTGCCTGTGGATGTTGTGTCCGATGCTTTTTCGTTCGCGGAAATGACGCGCCGCAGCCACCGGCCGCGAATAAGGAATGGGGACAGGGCGAGGTGGAACGCAAACGCCAACGTCACGCCTAACTTCGCTTCCCAAATGGCGTTCTTAAGTCCCACAAACGATCCGTAAAAGATCGCAACGACCACACCTGCTAATGCAAGCGTTAATGTGACTGCAATGACAAGGGAGGCCGTGTACAGCTCTCTGTTGTAGTGCTGGGCAGCGTACGCCTCCTCCAAGCCATCGGCAGTGAAGACAAAAACGGCAACGATGCGGGCAACCAGCGCATGAAGTCGACGCTGCGCTGCATCTACCGCACCCCGTACTATTTCTACAAGTGCTGCGAGAAGTGATCGGTCCCTAAGACAGCATCGGCAGCACGCAAAGATGCGCCGCCATAACGTCACGCTCCCACCACTGCCTGAGGAGCCGCCTTCCCCGTCATGGATGCTGAATGATGTCGACACAGTTCCCGTCGTAAGCGTCGCTCCTCCTCCTGCTAGCAACTCATCCTCATCAGGAGAGCCTTGATGGGTTGCATTGGGCAAGTACGTATGACTATGAATGCGTTGGTGTTGCTGCTGTTGAGAGAGGTTGCCGATGGTGGTGAAGGCGTTCCCAGCACCGTGGATGCCGTAGCCACGTCGAACACGCTGGGCATTGCCCTCCCCTCCCTCCTGGGGATATTCAGCAGGTGGCGACACACCGACTCTTCGGGTATGGTGACTCTGCACGTTATCGAAATGGTCTGCATCGTCAAGAGGACCACGGGTTGTTGGTGGAGCGACGCGACGATGGTGGCGCCTCGTTGCCGTTTCCTCGTGCTCCGCGTTTGGGATCCAAAGCACATCGTTTCCGCGAAGAGCGGCTTCCACATGATGCATCAGTGGGGGTGGGACATCTTCGTCATTGTCGTGCGCAAGCGGATTGTTTGGCATTATCGAGACGCGGAGAGGTTGTGGAGCATCGACAACGACAATGATGAGCTTCACACGCGGTGAAAGTGTCAAGCGTCGTGCTTGTGCGGCTCTACCTTTGTGTTACTTTAGGGCGATAAAGAAAAAAAGAGCGACACATCAAGTGCGACAACAACAAATCAATAGAACTACAAATCCTCCATCGAATGTATCTTCAAAACGATAAAGGAGAATGTGACGCTCTTGTACCTTTTGGTCTGGCACTTCCACATCTGCGCAGCTAGCGTAGGGTCCAAACACACACAAAAAAAAACCAACACGGCGCGAGCTTCGAGCTCACTCCTGTGCTCCGAGTTTCCTTTTCCATCGGGCTGGTCGTGAGTGCTTGCGATGTCACATTTTTCCATCATCATCAACAAGGTCAAGTCAAAGCTCTAGGGCCACGGGCACGCTGTACTACCGTAACCGTCACATGGTCCCTGAACTCCACCGTCGTGACTAGATCGTCTGAGAACGTTAGTGAGCTGAGCTTTGGCAACATTGCGATGCGCCTCAGGCCCGCATCGTCGAAGCCTACGCAACCACTTAGGTCGAGATGATGCAGCTGTGACAGTTTTGAGATGCTCATGAGACCTGTGTTGTTAACATTATGACAGTTAGACAAGTCCAAGCGCGTCAATGTTGAAACAGCATTGAGCCAGCAGCCCGTGATATCATTGCAACCACTCAGGTTCAACTCCTTGAGCTCTGATAAACTCGACAGTCCCCAAAGCTCTTCGTCGGTCACGGGAAAGGATTTCAGGTCAAGGCACTGGAGCTCTGAAAGCGTTGATACACATTTCAGGTCAATCTTCTCACAGTGGTGAACGTCAAGACATGTAAGTGACCGCATGTTGCGAAAACAACTCCCTGTGATGTGGTTGCAGCCACTCACGTTCAGAGACTGCACAGCTGAGTATTCTTTGATACCCATGAGGCCTTCATCGGTGACGCTCGCGCACCCATGCAAGTCTAGGTGTGTTAATTTCTGCAATCTGCACATGCTGAAGCCCGTGATCAATTCACAACCACTCAAGTCCAGATACTGCAGCTGTGGTAGAGTTGAGATATCACTGAGGCCTTCGTCGGTAATGCTTTTACAGTCGTGGAGGTCGAGATAAGTGAGATTCTGCATCATACACATGCTGAATCCCGTGATCTTCTCGCACCTGCTCAAGTCTAGATGCTGCAGCTGTGATGACAGTGCGACGTCAGTGAGGCCTTTATTGGTGACGTTTGCGCAGCCTTGGAGGTTGAGGTGTGTCAAATTCGGCGTGCTGCGGATGCTGAAGCCCGTGATCAGTCGGCAGTGACTCAAGTTCAAATGACGCAGCTGTTCAAGGGTTGAGATTCTACGGAGACCCTCATCGCGTCCGCAGCCACCAAGGTCTAAATGCGCGAACGTGAGGCTGTCGTCCCTGATACTCGAGCAGCCACTCAAGTTCAGATACCGAAGCCGAGATAAAGTTGAGATGTCGCTCAAGCGTTTACCG
>CYKH01000230.1:0-21776 GCA_001460835.1 Bodo saltans | reverse complement strand
GCAGCCTTCGCGCCAAGCACGCTCCCAACAACCATCCGCTTCCCGCCCTTCTCAGACCCAGGCAGCACGGCGATCCCAACAGCCTCCACGTTGTACTCGAACTCCATCGTCTCCATCGTCGCAGAGCTCACAACGTTCGGCACGTTCCACATCTTCGCAAGCTGCAGCAGCACCATGCTCTGGTTCACAGTCCGCCCAACCATCGAGAACCGCTTGATCGTGTTGTTCCCCATGTTCCCAGCAAGCACACGACCAGTCGCAGCGCCAAGGCGCACGGTCATCGCATCCTTTGCCGACAACTTGCGCACACTGTCCTCGATCGCGCAGATCGTCGCAGCGCAACGCGTCACGTGCGTCGCAACGTTGTTCGACGCGTTGAAGCTGATGAACACGCGGTCGCCGCTGAAGTGGTCCACGACGCCGCGGTTCTTCGACGACGCCGCGCAGATGATGTTCAGGTATCGCTCATGGAATGTAAGGCACGCACCAGGTGAAATAGCGCTCACATCGTGGAACCCAATCACGTTGGCCACAAGAAGGGTTACTTGGCGCGAGGCTAGGCCAGTATTCATGTTAAGAACAATCATTGTTGCGCTCTTTTTCAGTGCACCCTCCGATGATCTAGATTTCGAATGCAATTCACTCTGCGATGCCGTCAATACCAACCCATCATTCGCTCTGTGCTGCTGATGGGGCTGCCGCTGCGACTCGGATAGGCAAATGGAGCCCTCCAGGTGTAGGACAAGCGGGGCACACTCCTCTTCGTTGTCTCGCTCTTCAATCGTCTGAAGAACACTCTGCGGTACAAAAGATTTTATTCGCGTTAGTTCCTCGCGAAGAACTGTAAAGGCGCCTTCGATGCTGACAACTTCAGTCAGAAAATCACACACCTCACTCTCATCGCTCGTTTCTACTAGCGAGGCAGCAGCGTACAGGCGGCTCTCGAGATGGCTTAACGGCGATAGCGCCAATTGGCCAACTCCGACAGAAAAAAAAAGCAAAACAGCTATCGCTACAGCTGTCGCAGCAATGCTTACTTTAGAATCGTGATCTATTTTGTCCATGAAGTCTTTAGCGGGGAGGAGCACCACGAGGCGCATGTCCAGACCATATGAGTCGGTGATGGCAAGCACGTCAACGAACAGCGCACCATTCCCACTCCCAATATCAGCGCGGCAAGGGGCAGTACAGTTCTTGATAAACTCTAAACCCAAGTGTCCATACATTTTGGAGACAAGGGGATCGCTGGACGCGACATCGGCGACTTGCGCCATCTGCAGCGTACCGGAATTGTTCACAACGCTCGAGACCGCCCAGTCCCCACCAAGGAACCCGTTCGTCACGCGGTCCATCAGGAACACGCGGCCCGTCTTCCCCACGCGCTGCCCACCAAGGTAGCTCAGGATCAGCGCAGTCGAGAAGTCCATCGCAAAGCCGCCGAACTTCAGGCCAGTGTCGTTTGTGAACGGGCCGCCCACGGTCAGCACGGAGAAGTTCCCGGAGCTGTCCAGGTACACCGTCGACCACGACTGCGCTGCCACCACAACGGGGTACCACGGACGCACAGTCGGGTTGTACGTGTTCACGGTGATGATCGGCGGGCTCGACGTGTTCGTCCGCGTCGTCATGTTGTACTGGAACCGGTACCCTTGAGATGCAGCGACGCCGTGCGAGTAGAACACGTTCAGCGCGTTCGGCGGCTGGCTGTTCGGATTCACCGACAGGTACGTCCCGTCCTCAAACCCAGCAGTCACAGTGATCCCGCTGCTCAGCGCAATCTCACCCATGTACGGCATCATCGTGTACTTGTCCGACGTGTTCATCGCGCCAAGCTTCGCCGACGTCATCAGCGACGTCACACGCAGCTGCGGCGCGGCAAAGTACTGCTCCACGTTCACCTGCAGCCGCGCACCGATCTCCTCGCGCAGGCTCTCGACCACGTCCTCCACCGAGCTCAGCGCCGACGTGTACACCGGCGCAAACGCAATCGCCGCGGCACTGATCCCCACGACTGCCGTGACAATCGCAAGAAACGTTCGGACAGAAATCGTCATGAAAGGTTAGAGCGTTATCACGTTGGTTACGAATCTTGCTTTTCTTGGATGCAACAACGAAGCAAGCAGAAATAAAAAAAGGCAGTACAACTGCAAAAAAACGATGGGGGCACTTCTGTCACAATATCTGTCGAGGTCACACTGATTGTCGTCTCGCGTATGTCTTCTAGGGGCAACAATTTTCTGTTGTAAGAAAAATTCACACGTAAGTTGTCAGTAGAAAAAAGCAATACAATTGAATACCCTCATTTCGTTAATCCACAACTCTACATTATTTGCTCTGAAGTAGTTTTTTTTAAGATTCTGCACATGATCAAAATCATGTCTCAAGTTCTTAGATGTTTGCAATTTTTGCATTGTTCATATGACCGCTGTGCAATTTCATACTCATAGTACTGCTCCACGTTCACCTGCAGCCGCGCACCGATCTCCTCGCGCAGGCTCTCGACCACGTCCTCCACCGAGCTCAGCGCCGACGTGTACACCGGCGCAAACGCAATCGCCGCGGCACTGATCCCCACGACTGCCGTGACAATCGCAAGAAACGTTCGGACAGAAATCGTCATGAAAGGTTAGAGCGTTATCACGTTGGTTACGAATCTTGCTTTTCTTGGATGCAACAACGAAGCAAGCAGAAATAAAAAAAGGCAGTACAACTGCAAAAAAACGATGGGGGCACTTCTGTCACAATATCTGTCGAGGTCACACTGATTGTCGTCTCGCGTATGTCTTCTAGGGGCAACAATTTTCTGTTGTAAGAAAAATTCACACGTAAGTTGTCAGTAGAAAAAAGCAATACAATTGAATACCCTCATTTCGTTAATCCACAACTCTACATTATTTGCTCTGAAGTAGTTTTTTTTAAGATTCTGCACATGATCAAAATCATGTCTCAAGTTCTTAGATGTTTGCAATTTTTGCATTGTTCATATGACCGCTGTGCAATTTCATACTCATTGCGTCGGTACCACGTCTCACGGGGGGAAAAAAAAGTAGAGTGCAAGGACATAGGGAGAGTTAATACGCTTGTATCACCACTACTCCCTTGGCACTCGTCGAAATAGGGATTGTCGATCAGTCCCTCATAACACGCATTAAACGAGGGGCAGAGTTCGCAAATCAGAAATAAGCACCTCAGTCGTAGTCACCAAACACACACAAACAACAACAAATAAAAAAAAAGCGGGGGAACAAAACGGATAGAAAACAAAAAACAGAAAAATCGTAGGTCAATGCCTCAATGGTATCATTGCTGCGTAAGAAGAAACAAGCACTTAAAATATTCTCAAATCACGTCACAGAGTGCTTTCGTACAGCGCTCCAAGTGGGGCCTCGGGGGTCTTCAGAATCGCACGCAGGCGCATCAGGCCAACCAGCGACTGTGTCTCAATCGTGTTCAGCTTCGACGCAACCTGTTCGGTCGCGTTCGGTAGGTCAAGCAGCTGCTGGTACGCAGCCTTCAGCGTCGCAAGGTCAGTCTCAAGCTTCCCGCCAGCGTTCAGCTCGTACATCCACTCGTCGGCATCGCCCTTCGCCTTCGCCCCAAGCACGCTCCCAACGACCATCCGCTTCGCGCCCTTCTCAGACCCAGGCAGCACAGCGATCCCAACGGCCTCCACGTTGTACTCGAACTCCATCGTCTCCATCGTCGCAGAGCTCACAACGTTCGGCACGTTCCACATCTTCGCAAGCTGCAGCAGCACCATGCTCTGGTTCACAGTCTTCCCCACCATCGAGAACCGCTTGATCGTGTTGTTCCCCATGTTCCCCGCAAGCACGCGACCAGTCGCAGCGCCGAGGCGCACGGTCATCTTGTCGTTCGCAGACAGCTTGCGCACACCGTCCTCGATCCCACAGATCGCCGCAGCGCAACGCGTCACGTGCGTCGCAACGTTGTTCGACGCGTTGAAGCTGATGAACACGCGGTCACCGCTGAAGTGATCCACAACGCCGCGGTTCTTCGACGACGCAGCGCAGATGATGTCGAGATACTTGGAATGCATAGATGAACATGCAGTTGACGAATCGGCACTTGCTTCGTGGAACCCAATCACGTTGGCCACCAGCAGCGTCACTTGGCGCGTGGCAAGGCCAGAAGAGACATTCAACACTGCTGCACCGCGTCGCTCACGAACACGTAGCGCCTCAGATGATCGTTTGGATTGCGCAACTGTATGAGCATCGCTCTGAGATCCAGATGCTAGCAAGGCGGAGTGTGCAACTGAGTTTCTTCGCGCGTTCGCTTTTGACGTCGCCAAGGACGTTTCTGACTGTGAAAACGAACGCTCTTCTATCGCGTCTGCATCATCACCATCCTCCATCTTCTGCAGAACACTCTGCGGTACGAAGGATTTGATGCGGGCAAGCTCAGCACGCAACGTGTTAAACGCGCTCTCAATGTTCACAATCTCCGAGAGGAAATCACACGTTGAAAGATCGTCGTCAGAGTTGTCATCCGTAAGTGAGGCGGCGGCGTAAAGGCGTTCTTCGAGGCGACTTAACGGGGATAGCGCAACATGGCCTGCAATCACTGCAATGAGAAGCAGAGCGACAACTGCTGCCACTGTGCTTCCAATTGTAATCTTGGAGTTGTGATCGATTTTGTCCATGAAGTCCTTGGCAGGGAGCAGCACCACGAGGCGCATGTCCAGACCATATGAGTCGGTGATGGCAAGCACGTCAACGTAAAGTGCATCGTTGCCGCTGCCAAGGTCAGCGCGACAAGGAGCCGTGCAGTTCTCCACAAACTGCAGACCGAGAGCATTAAACATGCGGAACACAAGGGCATCGCTTGCCGCAACATCGCGTAACTCAGCCATGCGCACAACGCCAGAGACATTTACGGCGCTCGACACATTCCAGTTACCGCCCAGGAAACCGTGGGAGACGCGGTCTAGCAGGAAAACACGACCAGTCTTTCCCACTGTTTGGTTTTGAAGGTAGCTCAGGATGACGGTTGTCTGGAAGTCCATGGCGAAGGCACCCCACTTGTCACCAGTGCTGTTCGTGAATGGGCCACCAACCGTGAGCACGGAGTTTTTCCCAGAGTTATCAAGATACACCTGCGACCACGCCTGTGCCGCCAGAAGCGGTTTGTACCATGGGCGGACAGTGGGGTTGTAGGTGTATGCAGTAGGGGCGGGGAGTGTCGTGACGTTCGTACGGGTGGTCATGTTGTACTGGAACCGGAGACCCTTCGACGCGTTCGGGCCATACGAATAGAACGCATTGACAACGTTTGGAGGCTGGTTCGTGATGCTCACCGATAGGTAAGTACCGTCCTCAAATCCGCAGTACGTTGTGATCCGGCTCTGAATCGAATTCATTCCAAAGTACGGGATCATCGACCACTTGTCTGACGTGTTCATTGCGCCGAGCACCGCTGACGTCATCAAAGACGAAATTCGCAACTGAGGGGAGGCAAAGTACTGCACAACGTTTACCTGCAGGCGCGCACCGATCTCCCTGCGGAGGTTGGTGACAACGTCCTCGACTGAGCTTAGTGCCGATGTGTAGACTGGTGCAAACGCGATGGCCGCAGCGGTGATACCAACGACGGCAGTGACGATGGCAAGGAATGTGCGGACAGAAATCGTAAGGGGCATGTTAATTGGTTATGGGAGGTGTGGTGGGTAGTTATGGGGTGATAGCTTGTTGCTGTGTGTATTGGGGATCCTGTTACGGGGGACTTAATGGCTGTTGTAATTCCTTGTATGATGTTGTAGAGAGAGAAGAGACAAAGAAAAGAAAGTGTCGTCACGCTCACGTTCAATGCGGTCAATATGTACTCGATTTCGTGAAGAGAAAGAATGAAAATTTCATCCGTCAGATCAAACCTGTTTCTTTGATGTATGGCGTGGACGCTTCACGTCATTGCTCTGTTGAGCATCTGTAGAAATTTGAGCAATCCTCTTCTGGCGCTGCCGCATGAGACTCTTCACTGAATATGGAATTCTTGGAATCCACCAGTCAATGAAAAACACGGCCGCAAGAAGTAAATGCTCCAAGACAAATAGTGCAACGACTACGTACTCCTCTGTGCCATCGCGCATCTCACCCAACGCATTAAAATATCGAGGAAACGCAGTCCTCATTTGGTTGGAGGTGTACGCAAATACCGACACGTTCGTGATCACAGAAATGTACGTGAATAGACGCAGCACTTGTACCCACGGACCAATGCTGACTTCTCGTCGAGGAAGGGGCCGGCGAAGAACGTAACGAAGTTTGACAAAGTCACTGTTGATCTCGAGCAAGTTGCCAATTACGGAGCATACGGCGGCGAGGGGGAAAGCAGATGCGAACAGTGTGACGTAACCATACTGCATCGTCATTTCCATGTAATCATCGAAGGATTCATACTCTTCCTTCTCTATTTCGTCCATTGCTCTTGTGAAAGTGGCTCGGTCGTCATGAAGCTTGGCAGACGATGACGGTGAAGGAGATGCTCCGACACCGTCGTCAAGTGTGGCACTCCCTTCTGTCCTTGAGCTGCGATGATGCCACCAGTGACTTGCGCGTTGTGTCACAAATGGCATCACCGTCTCGAGCGCAACACGGCGTACCTGATCAAAAGTATACAAGGAAAGTAACTCTTGTCGAAGCTGGACAATATCGCGCCGATAAAACGCAACGTAGAATAACGCAGCAAAACAATCGACAAACTCGAAGCATACTCGCTTGACAATCATAGCGTGCTCATGCTCAGTTTCAGTAGGATAGTTCTCAAGGGCGGTGAGCCACATGGAAATTCGTCTGTAGACCAGGTTTAAGACGAGAATGCTGCACGCGTGAATGGTAATTGGGACGACAAACAGATAACCTTCTGGGTCAAACAGAGAACCAGGATCTGCATACGCACTAATTGCATCAATTTCGAGGAGAGGGTCTTGACCTCGCATGTAGCCCTGCAAATTCAGCGAGCACACCTGCGCCGTCAAGGCAATCACAAGCATCCCACTTGTGACGACAAAAGAAAAGCACTGCCATAAAAAACGCTTCTTTAGCGAGTAGTGAATCTCATACTCCCCAGTAAAAGAGTTTTTGCGGCTTGTGCCACGGGGCAATCACGAGCATCACACTTGTGACGGCAAACGAAAAGCACTGCCATAAAAAACGCTTTTTTAGCGAGTAGTGAATCTCATACTCCCCAGTAAAAGAGTTTTTGCGGCTTGTGCCACGGTATCCGTCACGAAGGGACACCGCTTCCTTCAGATCTGCAAGCGTGGCCGGCGTGAACGCTGCTGCACTAGAGTCGTTTGCGGATAACCCAAACGAATGAAACCGGCACGCTAAAATATTTTGACGGCGCTCCCATACTGATACGAACAGCACCGCCCAAATCACAATGAAAATGAACGCTGCTGCACTAGAGTCGTTTGCGGATAACCCAAACGAATGAAACCGGCACGCTAAGATATTTTGACGGCGTTCCCATACCGATACGAACAGCACCGCCCAAATGACAATGAATATGGAGAACACTGGGATGAGTGGGTTGGTATCTGCATTGGTCCCATACACCCAATCCCATCCGAGTGTGAGCAATCCAAACCCTGAAGGAATGAGCAACCACTGATTGTAGTGTTCCATCCATGCAAAGTAGAAGGCAACCGGTTCTCCAAAGTACGCACGGAGTTCATCGAGATTGGATGTTGCGCCATTCCCTATGATCGTCCAGCGATTCTTCGGTGCGGCTTGACTATCGTGCAATGGGATCAACGTGATCACATCTTTAGATGCGACGTGCCCGATGCATGTCTGGAAATACTGCTCCATCAGCAAGTACCGCTCACAGTCGAGTAACTCACTATGGCCGTTGGGGAAAGGCAGTTCAGGGGCTACTCGCTGTATTGCGGCAAAGTTTAATTCGTCGACGCGCTTTTCGAGCCATGATAACGTGGGAAAGGGAACGCCAACAACAGCAGGAGCCTCGGCAATCGTGTTGCTTTGATGGCGCTGTGAAGAAGTGAGTTTCGTCGGTGGTGGGATGACAATGCACTTGCCAAATTGCTCCGTTTCGGCAGTGGTGACAAGATATTGAGCAAGAGCCGAGCGCTTATCTCCAGTGAGAACCACCAACATGGCGAAGTCGTTGTGCATTTGTGTGTGTTAGTTGGTGATGTGTGCTTGCCTATTGTCTGACAACCACAAAGAGCTGAACGATACACAACTCTGGCAAAAATAGGAAACTGTTCTGTTATCCATTACTCTGTCTATTTTCTTCGTTTTCGCTCGATGATTGTTTTGGTCACAAAATTGCGTACAGTGTCACATACTCGTTCGTTGTGTGAATCACTCACAGCGCGACTCATTGACATCGTATGGTGGTATACACACGGATGTTCATCACGAGTCAAGCCTTTTTTTTTCTTAGCCTCTCCTAATGCTCAAGTCCACTATTGGGAGTCCACCACCTCGGCGATACAATTGATGGTTCGAGAAAACAGGTCCACCTTCTCGCGCTCCTTTTCCCGAGTGTGGTAACTGATCTTCTCTTTCATAATGGAGATGAACTCATCGTATTCCAACGATCCATCGCCGTTCTTGTCGAAAAGGGCGTACACCAGCGTTACCTCTGCATCCGAAAGGGCAGTCAGACCTTTCGCGGTCATGGCACGAACAAAATCACGCTTCTTGAGCGGGGCTCCACTGGCTGTGTACAACTCAATGGCTTCTCCAATATCGTCCGCATGTCTCATGATTTTGTGAAAGCTTACCCATGATGAAAAGGGGACTGTGCCGCTTTCGGAACCCTTCAAGCGGCGAAGGTTTTCTACGATGAAGAACGGCAAGTGACTTCCGAGCATTTGGCCGGCAATCAACTGCCCGAATTGCTCAGCGGTAATGACACCGCGGCGCTTCTTGTCGAACTGAAGGAACTCTGCCTTCCACACCTCGAGCTGGAGCTGCTCCACGACTTGTCGAAACTCTTTGTATGAGCACGCACGTTGGCCGTTGGTTCCGAATAGTTTCGTGAGAATACCCCCACCCGCCAACGAACGCATCGATTTTCCATCGTCATCGCTGAGAGCAGTCACTGCACGTGTAAACTGGGGAAGGGTCAGCGCAGACTTGTTTTCTTCGTCAAACATCACGAAGGCGACTTCAAAATCTTTGGGCTTCGTTGTGAGCAGTGTCATCAGGAAGTTAAATTCGCTAAAGCTAAGTTTTCCGTCTTGATTAGCGTCGGTTGCCGCAAACAGCGCCGCAAGGTCCTCTGCTGCGCGTGGGTCTTCGAGGGTCGTTTCCTTGGTCGCCAAAAGAGCGCACACAAAGTCTTCTGCAGTCATGTAACGATTGCCGTTCTTCTTTCGAATGGACGCATATCGGGAAAAGCGAGACTTGTTGTTGCGGAGGTAGTAGGGAAGGAGGTAGTCTGGAGTGTCGAGGGGCCGGCAGCACACAAACATGGTCGGTGCAGCCACCATTCCAGCAACTACACCTGACGCCGCAAGCATCATGCCACGTCGAGTGAAGTACGTCGGCTGAGGTGCGACACGACTCCACGTGCGTTGTGCAAATTGAGCGTAGATCGTATGCTGCGGTCTCCTCCATGACGACGACCGTGATGCGCTAATGAACATTACTTTGAGTTGATGATCTGGTTAAGGAAAGAACACACAAATAAAAAGTTCTTTTTTTCTAGATCGCAAAGCAATGTGAGTCAGTGTCAACAATAGCATTCAACCTACTGTATCTTGTAATCGTGCGAAACACAAAATTGGCATCAAGCAGAAGGCCGCTCACGAATTTTGGGGTCGCGAGTATGAGGACATTCGTTGGGATGATGCCATTGCCCACACAAAAAGCACCTCACTGTTGGCGCGCCTCGTTCCTTTGGGGGTGCAGGGTTCGTGCAATTGCGAGCGACGTGTCCTGTTTCCCCACAGTTAAAGCAAGACTTGTGCCGAAGGTGATACGGAACAAATGTGGAGTTTGTGTTTGAGGGTCGCTGTTGGCGGGCTGCACTGGATCCACCACCGCCACCACCGCCACCACCACTTGTGCCAGAGCCGCCTTCTGGCACTGCAGCAGCGACAGTAAGTGGTGGTGTTTGTCCAGGAACCGCAACCACCATCGACCGCATTGCACCGCCCTCCTCACGAAGCAACTTCACAATCGCACGCACGACGTTGTTGCTGACCACTTCCCATTTCGTGAGTGGTTCATTAATCTTTATCCTCAGTGCAGAGTCAAACTGATCCTTCAAGGAGCGCAGGAGCGTCGCCTCTTCTTCCGTGCACTTGAACGCCGTCACTTCATCCACCACAAGCTCCCCAAACGCTGCTTTGTAGTCCATCGAGTTGGCGGCACCAAATAAAATGATGTGCAGGGGAGAGATGACTGTAATCTCTCGAATAAACGTCATACTTGTTTGCACCTTGTCCGTGTACAGAAGCAAGGGGTATGCAAACGACGTCTCCTTTGCTGCTACACTGGATGGGTGAATGACGACTTCAGATCCGTCGAATGTTGCCATGCGAAGGTTTGCTTGCGGTCGATTGCTCGTAGGAGGTGGCCCACCGGGTTTGTGCCGCTTTGCTGTGACCTTCGCAACGTTCGGGTACAGCCCAGCCACAAGACAAGCAGAAACGACCTTGCTGCTCTCACTGTGTGCGTTGTATCGTTGACCACCAGACTCAAACACTTGATCGTCCAGGGTGCGGAATGGAGGCAGCAAGAAGGATTGTGTGTTGCGGCCTCGTCGCTGGTTTGGCAGCTGCTGCGTGTCGACATCCATAAACCCGGACTCCGCCAAGTAGCGTTCGTACTGCCGCTTCATTGCTTGAATTTGAATGAGGGTTGGTAACGATACAAAATTATCTCTGCAGAAGGTCTTGGATGCTGGACCGTGTGGATTCGAAGCGTCGGACACGCTCATCCACTTGCGGTACACGTTCCACGCCGCTAGGCTGTCCGATGCGCTTCCTCCCGCGTATGCCCGGCGAACTGCCTCCACTTGCGATGGATCTTCGGCGTTGGCGATAAATGGGCTTCTGACCGAATAACAGGCAGCGATTGTGAGAACGGGGTCAAGGCAGTGCATGACGGCGCCGTGAATAATCATCTTTCCGATCTTGACGTCAAGTGGGAGATTCGCAAGATGCTGCCCTAGGGACGTAAGGCGTTTCTCTTTGGTGAGCGCCCCAAGATGCGTGAGGACCTTCACACTTGCGCGAACAGCTTTTTCTTCTGGTGGTGACAACGCCTTCGCCAGGTACTCCATCTCGTCACCCAAGTTCAGCGTATAAATCTGAAGGACGAGGCTCTCCAACGGTACGCGGTGCATCTCACACAGCTGATGGTCATCGAACCTACTGAACTGGGCGCTGGTGAAGAGGCGAAAGCAAATACCCGGGCGCACACGCCCTGCACGACCCTGTCGCTGCCTGCAGTTGGCCTTCGAAACACAAGTCGTCACAAGCTTCGACAAGCAACGACGAGCGTCATATTGATTTTCCTTGTGCTTTCCACAGTCAATCACAAACACAGCATCGTCGATTGTAATGGAGGTTTCCATAATGTTGGTACCCAGAACAACCTTTCTCTTTCCTCTAGGTGGTCGGCGGAAGATTTCTTGTTGGTCCTTTGACTCGAGGCTGCTGTGAAGATTGTGAACGACACAGTTTTTCATCAAATAAGGCGAGGATCTAAGCTCTTCGAAGCATCGTTGAATCTCTGCCATACCTGGAAGGAACACAAGCACAGCTCCTTCGAACTGATACGCATCGCAAATGTATGTGATGATTTTTTCAATGAGTTCGTAGTTCAAGACCTCGAGGTTCATTCTTGCCAGCGTAGAAAGGGTGTGCATGTCAAGGGCTTTGGCGTTGGCAGGGTCAGCAGCGATGAGGTCCTTCTCAAGACGTTTGATGTCGTGCTCCTCAGCGATTTCATCTTCATCAATTCCATCGTCGGGAGCAAGCTCGAACAGCTTCTTGTTCTTGTTGCGTTGAACAGGCGGTGCAGCACCTCCAGCCCGACGAGGACCGTTGCGATACCGATCGCCGCCAGACGACCTAGCAAACGGAGAGTTGTCCTCCACAATGTACCCCACCATGGGGATAATCCGTTCAAGGTGAAACACGTCCACAGGAAATGTACGCCCAGCGATGTTGATGACAGGGGCACCACCGAAATAATGTGAGAATAGCTCCGAGTTCATCGTGGCACTCATCAGCACAACTTTAAGATCATTTCGACGGAGTAGCAGATCCTTCAGCAAGATCAACAAGAAGTCTGTGTCGACTCCGCGTTCGTGAATTTCATCGACAACAATGTGACTCACTTTCCCAAGGAACTTATCCGCTTGGAGTCTGCGTAAGATAATTCCGGTGGTGCAATACAACAGACGAGTTTTTGAAGACACACGGTTCTCCAGTCGAATGGAGTATCCCACAGTTCCACCGATTTCTTCATCTCGCTCTTCGGCGACTCTCAGTGCCACCGCTGTCGCCGCTAACCTACGGGGCTGAGTACACACAATATTTGCTTTGCTACCCTCACCAGCTTCGCAAAGGAACTCAAAGAGAAACTGAGGCACCTGAGTTGTTTTCCCGCTACCAGTCTCACCACTCACAATGACCACGTTGCTTTTCGTGAGAGCCGTGCGGATCGATTCGCGGGTTGCCATGGCAGGAAGATTTTGACGAACGCTCATCAAACTTCCGTTGCGCTTTAATGAGTCCCACTCTTCAGAAAGCTGTTTGTCGACTGCCGCGTTGCGCGTCAGGAACTCAGACCTTTCGAACGTTGTAGCTGCCTTCTTGGTGTCTACTGTTGCAAGCTCAATCTTTTTTGGAAGCACGAACGAATCTTCTTCGTCTTCGTGGTCATCATGATGGCCACCTGTTGCCGGCTTCGCTGCTCCGCCACGACCAGAAAGATGCTGCACAAACTGTTTTCGACTCTTGTCTCCTTCTTGTTTCGCCTTCGCCAATGCATCGCGGGAGCGTTGCGCCGCTGCATTCTTGGCGGTATCATCCACAACCGCAACCTTCGCTGTGATCTCAGACGCCGCGTTGATCAAGCCAATCACAATCATCACAAGGCAGCCATCACCCGGGCACGCATTCACAACTTCCAAGAACGTTTTCATCAAGGCCGATCGTGCTGTGCTCCCAAACACCCGCAATGACTCCTCTGTCTCAGGCACGAAGGTTCCTCTGCTCTTCTTATCTTCAAGGTGCATGGTGAGCAACGGGGGGTTGATCGGGTATGCATCGGGAAGGCGCACCACACAAAGAATGCTGACATCATCCGAAGAGCGAATTCGAAATGTAAGCTCACGAATTTCGTCATCCTCGTCATCGTCATTGGCAGCCCCAGTCGCGTTATCGTCTTCCGCTTGAAAGAATCCACTGGCTGTAACAATGTTATCCTCGTACATGAGCTGAACCTGCTCCAGCTCATCGCGGCACGTTGTATCAAACACGTCAAGTTCATCGTCAGTCAAGGCCTCCATTGCCTGAAGTGCCGCGTCTCTTACAGATTCATCCCCGGCACCACTCCCAGTAGCGTGACTGCGTTCAGCCCAAAGTTGCAGAGCGCACAAGTCCCATTGAATCTCGTTGAGAAATTCTTTTCGGGAAAACACGTCATCGACGTTACGAATGGAGTCTCGAAGTCCTTCGTTGCTGTCGAAGATACCCTGCGCCACAGCCTGTACGAGACCTTGCGGAAAGCCGAATCCATGAGGACGCATGTCGCTGAACACCTTCAGCAGCGCCGACTCAGCAGGTGGATGTGCGCTGCTGTTCTTGTGAAATGTAATTACATTTTGCATCGATGGATCAAAATGCTTTTCAGACATCGTTACACGCCCAGAAGTTGCAACGTGATGGAGGACGTCGATAATGAGGTCTCGTGATCGAGTCGACATCGATGCGGCGACCTCACGTCCTGGGGCAGCGCATTGAAACCGCCGACTGTGGCCACCACCACGGCCTCCACGACCACGACCGCGGCCTTCACCTTCTCGTGCTGTAGGCTTTCGTGGCTGCCTATTTGGGCCCATCTTGGGTGATCTTACTATGTTAAGAATGTTACTCTAGAAACCAATGACACCACATGAACTTTTGAGATCACACATTTACTTCATCATCAAAGTGTTCGAATTTCCATTCAAATATGATCACGTATACCTCTCACTCCGCAGAAGCAGCAGGCTTCTCAAGTGGCTTCAGCACTGCGACACGGCTGTCGGCTTGCTGAAGATCAAAGTACTTCGCACTATCCATAATGTCCTGCGGGGTGATACCAAGAAGGATATCGCGCACCTGCTGTCGCAGCTCGTTGGTGGTGCCGTGAAGGAAAAGAGCCTGACCGTAGCTGTCAGCACTGTGCGGGGCGTCGAGTGCCGCAAACAGACGTAGCTTCGATTGATCGACCTTCTCTTGCGTTACATTGGCCGCCTCTTGCAGGACGCTGCTGGCACGGCTAAGAGCCTCAACCGTCTTGTCAGGGGTGGGGTCTCGGTAGCTGCTCATGGCAACACCGCCAACTTCACCGTTCAAATTGGAAGCTGCGGCCGCTCCGTAGGCGCCACCCTCTTCACGAACAGCTCGATGGAGGTACTCGTTCTTTAGGAGCTGGGCGCCCACACGAATGGCTTGCTGAGCACGATCAAGTGTTTTCAGGTTGTTCGGGATGGCGACACCTACAAAACTGGTGTCGATTGGCATCGGATGATACGTCGTGGCTGCGGAGCCAGCGGCGTTGCTCCACACCGGTGGTGGTACTGTGATATGCACCTCCACGTTGCTGGTGCTGTTGGTGCTGGTAAATCTAGAGGAAAATGCATTCAGTTGTGCGCCAACGCTGTCCGCTGCGTCTGGCTCACAAGTAGCCCATAAGTAGCCACCACGGTTCATCAGAAGAGGCACTTCAGTCGCGATCGATTTGTACTGCTCCAAAAGTTTGCTGACGGAGTCTCCGTTGGCATCCTTGAGCCCTTCGAGGAGGCTAGAGCACGCGGAGCAGTGTGTGAGACCACCCCATGCCTCGCGAATGGCGGCGTGGTTCGTGAGTGTGCTTGCAGCGCTAGTCGTAGCGAATGCGTTGCCACTTCGAGTGATGGACTGCACGGTGCGGCTGCAGCGGGCGGTAGCCATCGTGTGAATGCGAGAACGCACTTGATCATCATTCAAGCGTGGCTCGGTCAAGATCACGTGCAGGAGGTCAAGCGCAGGCTGAAGCTTCTCGCGTGTTGTGTAAAATCCGTAACTTAGTCCGGCAGTGAAATCACCTCGCCCAGCGGAACTGTTGGTAAACAGTGGTGTGAATTGGAATCCACCGGAGACCAGCTCGGCAGCGATGCTCAGTTCCTTGAAGTCTAAAGATCCTGCACCAGTTGCGCCAAGGAAACCAAAGTACATGGGGATCAGAGGATCCACGGCAGAGGTCTTGGCACCTCGTAGTTGATCTACCAAGGAGCTCGCGAATGGAATAAGACCATGCACATACACAAGGCCGTTTGTGGGATGCGAGATCGTGTGAATGCCGAGGTGTGAGCCAGCTGGGGCAGGGCGCTGGATCGGAAGAGGTTCTTGAAACGCGGCACGCGGAATATCTTGCACGCGGAGAGTTGGCAAGCAATCAGCGGATTCTGTCTTGCGAATACGCTGACGCCACTCCTCTGTCTCCTTCGCAACACGCTTTTTCTCATCAAGAGAAAGTACTTCGTTCCAGTGAACTTCCTTATCATCTAAGGTTTTTTGAAGGGTCGTCAGGTACGACGGGCTGGGCTCCACCGTAAGCAATGTGCGGTGTGGATTCTTCAAAAACGCCGATTCGAGGAGCGGTAACAATTCATCCTTGTACGAAGACTCGATACGCTTCAGGTGTGGGAGCCAGTTGATAAAGTCAGTCGGGTTGATATTCGGACGAACCAGACCAAGTGCGCACAACGTCGTGCATACGCCAATGCCGTAGTTAGCACTGCGGTGGCGTTGCTGAAGCTCCTCTTGGAACACGACGGATTGCACACGCCGCTGGTCAAAGCCGTTGTTCTTTGCATCCTCCAGAGTCTTCAACACCGCGGCGTGGATCTGGGCTTCCTTATCCTTCACGTTCGCGACGGAAACGCCCTCTACTCCGTAGGTGACGATGGGACTGCTTAAGTAGTACGCAAAGCCGCCCATGGGGCAGTAGCGCGACCCAAGTTTGGACTCCAGTAGCGCTTGATACATTGGGCTGCTTGGGCCTTGTGTTAGCAGGGAGTCTAGCACAACCATTCGCACCATGTCATCCAGCGACGACAGAGCGCTTGGGCAAGCAAAGGAAAGAGCCACACGTGCCTGCTCTTCGGGGTTGCCCATCGGGTCCAAGGGGCCTTGAGCTGTGGTGCGCGATTCTGCCGTTCGTCGATTTGCGTCTACCAGCTGCGGGATAGGAACAACGCGGGATGGCTCGAATAACGAAAACATGTCGTCGAGCTTCTTCATGTGCACCTCCGGAGGCAAATCTCCGTAGGTGATGGTCATACTGTTGGAGGGGTGGTAGTGCTCGCGGTGGAAAGCAACCAGCTCTTCGTGCGTGAGCTCCAAGATATTCGGCGGGAACCCACCAGACACGTGGGTGTAGTGCGTCCCTGGTAGCATCGTCTTCATCAACTCATGCGATAAGAATGTGGAGGGCTCGGAGACGACTCCGCGCATTTCATTGTACACAACACCGTTGATTCCTACCTTAGGGGCCGCTGAGCTGTCACCTTCATTCTTCTCACCCTCGGCCTCTTTGACTTCCAATCGATGGCCTTCCTGTCGGAAATCCTCCGCACGAAGCAGCGGGAAGAGAACAGCATCGGTGTACACATTCAACAAGTTCGAGAAGTCCTGTGCGTTTGTGGTAGCAAACGGGTACATTGTGTAATCCGCACCTGTCATGGCATTCATGAACGTCGATAGCGATCGGCGGAGCATGTGAAAAAAGGGATCACGGACTGGATACTGTTTGCTGCCGCACAAAGCGGTGTGCTCCAAGACATGCGTGGTTCCTTTCGAATTCTGAGCAGGTGTGCCAAAGCCAATGCAGAACGTGTTGTTGGTGTCCGGAGTATCAAAATGAAAATAGCGTGCCTTCGTCTTGGAGTGAACAAATTCGTACGATGTAAGGTTCAATTCTGGGAAGGCGCGTTGGGACAACAGCTCGAACTGGTGATACGATTGACCAATCGTGAAGGCAAGCGGCGCACGTAGGGCCCCACGTGCGCTATTGGTGATTGTTGGTGCCGAGAGGCGGAGCACTGATCGGCGAAGCATGATGAGTGTGTGAAGATCAAACAATAAAAAATGTTTGTTAGTTTGCGTGTGTGTAAGCGAGTTGTGCACTTACCTAACTTTTTTTTTTCCTGGTATGTGGACGTCAACAGCAGAGGGAACGAAGGATTGAGCAGCAACAACAGTTGAAAGTACGAAAACGAAAAGGAGATGGAGAATCGTGGATATTTTGTTGATATCATGTTCTGCAGAAAGTTGTGTGAGTTAACAAGCACCGTTGTCGTCATGTCAAGCATTTCCATCAATTGGCCCATAACGACGAAACGACTGAAAGGGGAGGAAAGAAAATTTGAGCGGGCTGCAAGTGTGATTGGATGAACAAAAACCTCCATCACGCTTGGACTTCAGCACGTCGCGCACGCAGTTAATCTTTTTTTTTTCGGGTCGCCTCTTGCTTTATGGGTCGTATGCGAGAATGGAACTAAGGTGTTGTTCACACTCCTCCACGGTAATACCCTTTCGCTGAGCGTAGCTCTCTACTTGATCCTTTTGGATCTTGCCAACAGCGAAGTACTTCGACTGGGCGTGGGTGAACACGAGAGCACTCACAGACGCAGGGGGGATCATCGCGTTGTGCTCCGACAGCTTCACGCCGCAGCGGTTCTCAACATCGCCGAACGCCCACATTGTGCGCATCTCGGTGTGGTCGGGCTGTGAGGGATACCCAGGAGCGGGACGGATACCCTGGTAGCGCATCTTGAGCAAGTCCTCCGTATCACTGTGCTCCTTGGGGACGTAGCCCCAATAGTCCGTGCGGATCATGTGGTGCAGCTCCTCGGCAAACGCTTCGGCAAGACGATCAGCGAGGGCCTTGGTCATAATGGAGCGGTAGCCGTCGTTCTCCGACTCATAGCGAGCACTGAGCTCCTCGGCACCGAAGATACCAACCACCATGCTGGCGATATAATCAGGAGTCTCCTTGGGGGCTACAAAGTCGGAAAGGCACAGGAACGGCTCATCGCCATCCTTATCGGCTTGCTGACGAAGGCCAAATAGGGTTCCGGCAACGGTGCTACTCATAGCGAGCACTGAGCTCCTCGGCACCGAAGATACCGACCACCATGCTGGCGATGTAATCAGGGGTCTCCTTGGGGGCTACAAAGTCGGAAAGGCACAAGAATGGCTCGTCACCATCCTTGTCGGCTTGCTGACGAAGGCCAAATAGGGTTCCGGCAACGGTGCTACGAGTTTCATCACTGAACACTTGAATGTCGTCGCCGTTGGAGTTCGCTGGAAGAAGGGTGACGGTGCCACGTGCTTTGAACAGACGCGTGGAGACAATGTCGTTCAGCATTTGTTGTGCCTCGTCAAACACTCGCTTGGCCTCTGCGCCAACGTGGGGGCAGTTGAAGAGCTTGGGGTAGTCGCGATTTGGGTAGCGGCCACGGAGCTGCCAGACAGCGAAGAAGGGATTCCAGTCAATGCGCTCAACGAGTTTCTCCAGAGGGAAGTCGTCAATCGACACGGTGCCGATGGTGCTGGGCTTCTTCACGGGGGGCTTCGCTGCAAAGTCGATGGTAAGCTTCTTTGCACGGGACTGTGACAGCGACTTGTACACACGATCCTTCATGTTGGCAAGGTAGTCCTCGGCAATCTCAGCATACGTCTCGTGGAGCTCCTTGAGGTACTCGCTCTTTTCGGAGCCAAGCAACGAGGACACAGTGACAACGGACTTGCTGGCATCGAGCACGTGAATCGTGTCAGGGTACTGCGGTTGAATCTTCACAGCCGTGTGAATTTTGGAAGTGGTTGCACCACCGATGAGAAGGGGGATCTTGAAGCCTTCCTTTTTCATCTGGCGCGCAACGTGCACCATCTCGTCGAGGGAAGGTGTAATAAGGCCAGAGAGGCCAATCACATCGACGTCGTGCTCACGGGCAGCGGCAAGGATCTTCTCGCACGACACCATGACGCCAAGATCAATCACTTCATAGTTGTTGCAACCAAGCACAACACCAACGATGTTCTTTCCGATATCATGCACGTCACCCTTCACTGTCGCCATGAGAACCTTCTGCTGGCCCTTGTTAGCACCACCATTGGCGAGACGCGCGGCGGCCTTCTCTGCCTCCATGTAAGGGATGAGCACAGCGACGGCCTTCTTCATCACACGGGCAGATTTGATCACCTGTGGCAAGAACATCTTACCGGCGCCAAACAGTTCACCGACGATGCTCATACCAGCCATCAAGGGTCCCTCAATAATGTGAAGCGGCTTGGCGTATTTTCCGCTCGTACGAGCTTCTTCCACGTCAGCTTCAATGAACTCAACGAGGCCCTTCACGAGGGCATGACTGAGCCGGTCTTCGACTGGAGTGGACCGCCAGGCATCCTCTTGTTTGGCTGCTTTGGCGCCATCAGGGCCGCCAGCGGCCTTCTTCCGTGGGAAGGCTTCGGCGAAGTTCACGAGTGCCTCCGAGGCAGATGGGCTGCGGTTGAAAATAGCATCTTCGCACAGCTTGAGGAGTTCCGGCTCAATGTCAGTGTAGACTGGAAGTGCACCGGCGTTCACAATCGCCATATCGAAGAGCCTCAGGGGAATCACAGCATTCAGGAATGCAGAGTGCATCGCCATGCGGATCTCTTCAAGGCCACGGAACGAGAAGGACAAGTTTGACAAACCACCGCTGAGCTTGGCACGTGGGAGGTTGGCCTTGATCCACTTGGCGGCTTCAATCACATCAACGCCGTAGTTGTTGTGCTCCTCCATACCAGTGCAGATCGTGAGAACGTTGGGATCGAAGATGATGTCCTCCGGTGGGAAGTTCACCTTCTCGACGAGGAGATCGTAGGCTCGCTTGCAAATACGAATTTTATTTGCGAAGTCCGCAGCCTGACCATCTTCGTCGAACGCCATCACCACAACTGCCGCGCCATATCGGCGCACCAGCGTGGCTTGACGAAGGAACTCTGCCTCGCCCCCCTTCAAGGAGATCGAGTTCACGATCGCCTTTCCCTGCGTGCACTTCAGGCCGGCCTCAATCACATGGAACTTGGACGAATCAATCATCAGAGGAACACGAGCAACATCGGGCTCAGAACCAATCAAGTTGATAAAGCGGGTCATGGCAACAACACCGTCAATCAAACCGTCGTCCATGTTGACGTCCAGCACCATAGCGCCGTCCTCCACCTGCTTGCGCGCAACTGCCAGGCAAGCCTCGAAGTTGCCCTCCTTGACAAGCTTCTTGAACTGGATGGAGCCGCTAATGTTGCAACGCTCACCTACATTGCAGAACACGACCTCCTCGGTGAACTTGAGGGCCTCGAGTCGGCCCTCGCTAAGGCCAGCAAGCGCCTCAACATACGGCTTCATTTCACCGCAGCCAAGCGCGCAGTTCAGACCGATGCAGAACACATTTCCGTGGCGCATCGCAGAGTAGAAGGCCTCGACGGTCTGACCGCTGAGGGTACGGCCGGAGAGGTCGGTGATCGTGCCGCTCACGAAGATGGGGACACGCGTGTACCCCTTATCCTCAAACAGCGTGTTGAAAGAGACGTAGCCCTCGCTAAGGCCAGCAAGCGCCTCAACATACGGCTTCATTTCACCGCAGCCAAGCGCGCAGTTCAGACCGATGCAGAACACATTTCCGTGGCGCATCGCAGAGTAGAAGGCCTCGACGGTCTGACCGCTGAGGGTACGGCCGGAGAGGTCGGTGATCGTGCCGCTCACGAAGATGGGGACACGAGTGTACCCCTTATCCTCAAACAGCGTGTTGATCGCAAAGAGCGCGGCCTTGGCGTTAAGGCAATCGAAGATGGTCTCAATCAAGAGGAAGTCAACGCCACCGTCGAGAAGTGCCGTTGCTTGCTCGGTGTAGGCCTCCACAATCTCGTCGTACGTGATGTTGCGGTAGTCCGGACGCTCCACTGATGGCGAAATCGACGCAGTGCGATTCAGGGGACCCAACCCGCCCGCAACGTAGCAGCGCTTGCCGGACTCCTTGAAGTACTCATCACGAGCCTCGCAGCACAATTTTGCGGCAGCGAGGTTCATGCGACGAGAAAGATGCTGAAGGTCGTAGTCGGCTTGGGACACACGTTGCGCGTTGAACGTGTTCGTCTCCACCACATCAGCGCCAGCTTGAAAGTACTTCAGGTGGATCTCCTTCACAATGTGGGGTTGGGTGAGGACGAGAAGGTCGTTGTTACCCTTCAGGTCTTTGTGGAAGGTGGCAAACTCCTCACCGCGATAGTCTTCCTCTGCGAGCTTGTAGCCTTGGATCATGGTGCCCATACCGCCGTCAAGGATCATGATCCTCTCCGTCATCGTCTTCTCTAACTCTTCGAAAATTGGGCTTCGGGACATCTCGTGACAGAAACTCTTTTAATAACTTTGGAGGGGTTGTTGTTCTTCCTTTTTAAAACTCTTGCGGTGTTTCTAGCTGAAGAAACTGCGTTAGTAGCTGTGTGTGGCGACACTCAATAAAGTACAGAAACA
>CYKH01000228.1:0-16364 GCA_001460835.1 Bodo saltans | reverse complement strand
CGGAACAGCAGCGCCGCCCCGCATCCTGCGTTCATCGGGCACTGCGGACTGAGGACAGCGAAGTGGGGGGAGTTGAGCGCAGCGATGTTCTCCGCAAGGCGAAGTGCCTGCTTCTCCGCCGCAGCGAATGGGCCCTGTACACTCCCAGCATTCGTTTCAGACCACACAGCAGGGAACGCACTCAACTCCTTCACAATCGCCTTTCCAGTAACTGGGTTACATCCTCGATGAACTTCGCTCCAACTGACATTTGCAAGCGAGAAACCGGATGCGTCACTGTAGTCTGGGAATGCTGCGGGAAGGCCCTCATCGACCTTCTGATCGTCTTTGTGGGCGCCTACGTGCACGTGCGCTTTTCCACACAAACGCTTGATCAATGTTCCCACGGACACCTCTCTCGCTGGGTTGATCATCCGAGCCTTCGCGTCGTTGACGTACGCAGCCGTAAGTGCAAGCCGCACCACGAGCATGGCCTCCAGCGCCTTTCCTTTTTCGATCGCTGTCCACGGCCCCTCCGCTTCCAGCAGCTCCACCGCCGTGGCAATCAAAGAATGTTCACGGGCACCACGGAGCCACGGGTGCGTGATGGCCAAGGGGCTCAGGTAGTACCGTTCAACCTCCTCGGCTGTTTGCTCATCACTTCCTTCATTCTGTCCTCCGTCGACAACGCCATCCATATCGACTTGTTTGGCCTGCGCCGCCACCCTCCGCGCTCTAGGGAGAAGGGCACGAGCATCCTCCAAGGCAGTGAAAACGTCATGGGGCAAAACTTCCGACTCCTTGACATCGTCTTGACTGTTCACAATGGCGCGCCAGTAGCCGGTAAACAGCTGCGGATTGGTAATAAGCTCCTTCGTAAGCACACTCACAAATGGGGTTTCTAGAGTCGCAACGCTCCTCACGTATGTCGACCCATAATTGCTCTCTTTCATTTCAATCCACATCCCTAAGTACCCGGGGACGTTCTTCACAATCTCGTACAGTCCACGGAGGGTAGGGATGAATGCCGACCCAGAGTACGCTTTCTTCAGGTAGGACAACATCGGCGCGTAGTCATTGTGTGTCTCCTGCGACGTTGTGCACAGGAAATGGTGCTTCGTCTTCCGGCCGCTCATCGTCGCCAGGTCCATCGCGTCGCTCATCGTGAACCCAGAGCACACCAGCGACCATCCATGTTTGTACATCGCCGTGATCGACCTCATGGCTTCCTGTTGGTCCCGTTCGCTCAACGATGCCTTCATGACTCTTGTAAGCTTCCACATGTCGTCCGCCGCAATCACAACCCTCCCCAGCTCTAACTTCCGGGCCAGCGAATGTACGACGTCGCAGTCAATGCTACTGAAGAACGGCATCGTCTCAAAAGAACCGTAAAACAGCGTTGGTTCGGGCACAATCGCAAGGTACAACGAATAGGCAACCCGTCCCCAAAATGCCGACGTCGCCTTGCCAACAGAGTGAATGCCTCTCCATGGTAACAAGGTGCCACCGTTGAACGCGATCGCCACGCCGCAGGAGTTGTGCCCTTGCGATGCGGCGTGGTCGAGAACCTCAGCCACCATCAGCGACTTGCCTTGCTGAGGAGCACCAATCACGTAGTTGATGGGGTTCCTCACGTTGGCGTCGTCACAAGGCCCAAATTTCGGGCACAATCGCAAGATACAACGAATAGGCAACCCGTCCCCAAAATGCTGACGTCGCCTTGCCAACAGAGCTAATGTCTCCCCATGGTAACGTGGTGCCACCGGAGAACACGATCCCCACGCCGCAAGAGTTGTGCCCTTGCGATGCGGCGTGGTCGAGAACCTCAGCCAGCATCAACGACTTGCCTAGCCGGGGGGCACCAATCACGTAGTTGATGGGGTTCCTCACGTTGGCGTCGTCACACGGCCCAAATGAGCTCGACAATATCTTTCCAAGAGTAGAAATCCGATCCCCGCCAAGCATGTGCTGTTTGTCGCCGTACGAGTGCCGGAGCGTCAAGTTCTTCACGCGCAGGTGCGCTGCACACGGCTTCCGCTCAGCGGCGGTGCTGTTGTTGCTGGCGTCAACACGCTCCTTGAAGGCATTCACGATGGGGTCAAAAAACACCCAGAAAAGCCGCACAAGGAACTCATTGAGCAAGCCGAGAACATCGCTGTCCAATGTAGAGATATTTGTTGTGCTCCGACTGAACTCTCCTAGAGTTTCGATGCCACATGACGTCAGGTGAGTAAGAGCGCTCATGTTGCGCGAAAAGAGCTTAGCCTGTTCCAGCTGTGGATGGCCGTCAAAGGAGTCCGAGCCGGATGGCATCAGTGTTTCTTTCCGCTGTGCGCTCAACGCTGCCCACGCAGTCAACGTAAGATCATTCTCGATGGGGGGCATGGTCAATTTGTGCTGCTTGATGAAATCGTTCACAGAGGTGGGATACGGGCCGCCATCGTCTGGGGACGTCGCGCCATCGACAGGTCCGGTGGGGAGCAGGCTGGCCAGCTTCACATCCGCAAAGACAAAAGTGCGGGCATGTGATGCTGCAGTCAACCGAGTCAAGACAAAACGCCGAATCATATGCTAACAGTGCTAGGAGCCCTACACACGAAAAGACAAAGTATTAAAGGATATAAATGAGAAAGATACAAATCTTGTGCTGGCGTTAGCAGCAGTCAGAAAAAAAATTGTCTCTGTGCGTTTATCTCCAGACGCGTCAAAACTTCGGGCGCAATTCTTTCATTTCAGGTTTTTTTTTGGTGGGTGGTAGTTCTTTATTCGAAGGGAAAAGGGAGGTTCTGTTTGGATCACAGCGTGCTCACTTCTCTCTGCTTTCTCTTCTCGACCCTTTTGACCTCACGCGTCTTTGCGACGAAGCGTGTGTCACCAGCCGTGATAATAAAACGACAGACCCTCGTTGGCACAAAATACTCTTCTCCTACAAGCCAACTGGTCGGCCCGTCTTGCCCTGCACCATGCGCAACAGGCTTGTTTCCCACTGCTTGAAACTCAGTGCACTGTCAGAGGTCGCGTCCCAGTGTCGCCAAATCGACAC
This sequence comes from Bodo saltans, assembly GCA_001460835.1. Classification (NCBI taxonomy): domain Eukaryota; phylum Euglenozoa; class Kinetoplastea; order Eubodonida; family Bodonidae; genus Bodo; species Bodo saltans. Next base: position 13,342 of record CYKH01000228.1, on the reverse strand, counting down.
GAACTCCATCCACGCCAAAGGGGCGAACACGAACGTTGCCTCAACCAGTAGCGCAATCGCAGAGTACAGACGAATAGGGTTGACAAAGAACGTTAAGACGTTGAACACAATGCGAAGTGATCCTGGGTGAGAGCCACTGTACGAGCCTGTCTGTGCAATCATGTTCCACGCCCCGTTCAACATCACCCACGTGTAGTGGCGAAGCAGCGTCGCGGGGCTTGGGTCGAGGCCAGACAGCAACGCCATTGGGCCACGGACACAGTCCCCTCCCAGAAGGAAATAGTCAAAGCACGCGTTCCTCATCCCCCGTGCCCCAAACACGGCGTAGAGAGCCCAAGAGAGAATGTTAATGCAGCTAGCATGCAGGAAGCGAGTACGAATGTACTCTGTGACGGCACTGTGCACTTGTTCTTGAATCTCTAGTGTCTCTTGGGCGTCGTCCGACCGCAGGGAGGGGATGGAGGCCAACGCCGTTGATAATCGAATCGCGTCGCGGAAGCAGCACGTCATACCGCCGCCCGTCAACGGATGGCGTTGGTTCGTGTGGTCCCCAACACCCACCACCCCCTTGACGCACGGGAATACTTGTGGATACTGCGCAATAGGCATCGATCGGATGTTCTTTTCATTCTTAGATTGTCGAATGAACTCCCCGCGAATATTTTCTGGAAGGCGAGGCGCGACCTCAGCAATCAGCCACGCAGACAGTTCTGCTGGGGGAGGGAGATCGTGTTTGTTGTAGTCCACCAGGAAACGCACTTCATTGGAGTCCAGTCGGTAGGATAGAATAGGGCCGGTCTTGCCGAAGAATACGTGGCCACGAGTTTCAGAGGGAAGGGTAATGCCTTCCAAAATGAGACCAACGAAGTGCGAGTGGTTCTTGCGAGCGGGGCGGTAGTGGTTGATGCGGGACTTGAACTTCGACGACCCACCATCGCACATCACCACCAGTGGCGCAGTCGCCTGAAGCGTGACTTTCTTCTTCGTGGTCGTCGTCGCACCCGCCACAGCAGACTTCTCCAAAAACGCGGCAAAAGGGTCAGCCGCTGACTGCACGGCGGCGTCTGTGTCACGGGTGTAAGTGATGCCGTACACTCGTTCCTTGCCTTGTGCATCTCGTTCTGTGAGGAGGTCGGTCACAGTGCCCTCCACCATGGACACCGTCTCGCGGCAGTGGTTCCACACGTACTTACGCAAATTCATGACGAAGTCGCCAAAGTGAAACGACACCCCAGAGAAACCTTCTTCATACGGTAGGTTCACGCGCTTCCCCTCATCGTCGATCACCAGGTAGCCGCTGCACGGGCACCCCATGGACGTGGCACATTTCTCCATCCCGAGCTTTTGAAGCGCCATGATACCGCCAGGTTGGAGGAGTTCGCCCACAATGCGATCCGGCTTCTCCCAGAGTGACCGCTCGACCATCAGGACGCGGCGGCCTTGGTCGGCGAGGGCTTTTGACAGTGCGGGGCCTGCAATACTGCCTCCCACGATAATCACATCGTAATCATACTGTGTCCGCAGCGGTGCTGCTGTTGTGGTGGACAAAAAAAAAACGATCACCAGGTAGCCGCTGCACGGGCACCCCATGGACGTCGCACATTTCTCCATCCCGAGCTTCTGAAGCGCCATAATACCGCCTGGTTGGAGGAGTTCACCCACAATGCGATCCGGCTTCTCCCAGAGAGACCGCTCGACCATCAGAACGCGGCGGCCTTGATCGGCGAGGGCTTTTGATAATGAGGGGCCTGCAATACTGCCTCCCACAATAATCACATCGTAATCGTACTGTGTCCGCAGCGGTGCTGCTGTTGTGGTGGATTCATCTGAGGCAAACATGCGAATCACGAGCCACACAAGGATGAGGGCGGTGGCAACGGACGCCACAGACACCAGGGACACGTCATGAGCGGCGTTAGAAACGCCCAGTAAGAGTCGATCTATCAGATCCATTCACTTCACGAACACACACTCAGGGCAGCAGCAAAAATAATCCTTTGGGAAGAAAACAAAAAAAATATCGGCTTCTGTTGTGGCGCCGAAAGTGAGAAAGGGGCTTTCCCAAATGGTTAGGACGACAAGAAAGGAAAAAGCACATTGGGCACAAAGGGCAGGAGCATCGCCAAAAAGAAGACGAAACGAAGATTTCTTTGGGAGGTTGTTAAGTACAAAAACGCAACGCAACACAAAACCTAAACACATGCGTGTGTGTGTGTCACACACCGCAAAACTAGTCCTCCTCGCTGGAAGTTGACCCTTCCGAAGCGACAACATCTCCCAACAGCTCAGGACGCGATGCGCACAGTAGCTTGGTAAGAGGCGATGGCTCCACAATGCCTTGTCTCTCCAACTCCATGACAGCTTGGCGTGCACGACGAAGGCCCGCTATCCAACCATTTCGATCCTTGCGCGAGAAGCAGCAGAAGCGTAACCTTCTCAGTGTGACGTCCGTGAGGCTGGGCCCTTGGTGGACGGCAACGTCGCAATGAAAGCAGTTCGCCAAGTTATGATCAGGGGGCAGCTTCGCCCCACCGGAGTTATGGTCGTCCTCTACTCGTACAATGTCCTCGACGCGAATACAAATTTCCCACTTGATGATATGGGAGGAGGAGGGGTACGGGGAGCTCAATGTGAGGGGCGACGCAAAGGACACACTTCGACGTGGGGTTGACGACGAATTGGCTGGTTGACCGCCAGCTGGTGAAAGTGACCGGAGTGAGGCCATGGATCCCTTGGGCGACAATGACTCCGACGCCTTGAATGGATCTGGGCTGGTGGAGACCATCAGCCGTCCACTACGGTTTAGGAAGAAGTATCGCCGTTGCCAGCTCATATGCACCCCGCTGCCCTTCAGCATCCACCCGTGCATGACTGGGAACGGCGCCGCTGAAGGCCACGGGGCATCTCGAGACGTAGTGGCGGCAGCTGACGACGACGATGAAGTTGATAAAGTACGCATCGACATGGCTCGAAGATGCTGGGATATCATGGAGCGGTATTGCCGAATGTGGCTGACGACTTCTTGCTCAATCGCTTCTTCCCCGCATTCACGCGCGCGCCACTTAGGCAGCACGTCATCAAGCTCACCTGGCGTTGAAAGATCCTCCTCAGGCCCGATGATGTCATCATTAGCAGCAGTTGGTACAGGAGCGAAAAAAAAAAAGGCAGCACGTCATCAAGCTCACCTGGCGTTGAAAGATCCAAAAGATCCTCCTCAGACCCGATGATGTCATCATTAGCAGCAGTTGGTACAGGAGCGCTGCTGCTACGCAAAAAAGATGCGAGGGGGAGCGAATGCTGTTTCGCCGCAGATGTTTTCTTCGATTGAATAGTGGTGTTGTTCTCACCACCCTCCGCCATCTTCGAGATTGTGGTGGGCGCGAGCAGTGTGGTCACACCGCTGTAGTATGCATGCGCTGTTTTGGCGGAGTCCACCGCGGTGGAGCCAGATCGGTTGGGATTCGACACAGTGTTCACTTGAGGAATGCGCATCGTGCCGGACAACTTCTGAGGGGGATGGACAACGGTTCGTTGCGGATTGGTCTGCAGCGAGGGTGAAGCGTGATGATTGGGTGAAGCTTGTGGCTGAGCGCGAGGAGCTGGAGGGGATGCCAGAGAAGCATCCTGTGTGAGTGATTTTTGGTAGGTCGACGTGTTCGTTGTCACTAATGGTTTTGCCTTCGGAGAAGAAGCGGCGCTTTTTCGCACAGATGACGATACTTGTGGGTGAGACGTACTACGGCTTGCTACGGCAGGAGGTTCACTGAGATAGTCCTCGGTATCGCGCACAGCTGATGCTGTGGCCGTGCTCGGCATCGAGGCCTTGGGAGGTGATGATGGCTGCGAGCTTTTTCTGTGCCCTGTAGTTTTTTGTGTCGATGCAGCCACGCCGCCGCCCTTGACTGCTGTGGGGGTCATGTAATGAGGAAGCGGCGGCGTCTTGGCTGCACTTTTTGGTTCAACCGACTGCGCCTTCGCTGCTGCAGCAGCAGCAACAGAAGGAGAAACATGTTTCGTTTCTGTTGGCGTTGTAGTGCTCACACTTCCTCTGTTGTTGCTGGTGGCAATCGTTGACGAAACAATCATGAGGTGTGCTGCCTCTGTCACAACGGAAACAGATGCTCCTTCTTTACTATCCACAAGAGGAATACCATCCTCACGGTCGATGATGCTATGAGGGTGGTAAGAAGCATCCACAGCGTCCCGTTGCAATAATACAACGCTTGTCTCCCTTGCGGTTTCGGTTGTGGCCCTCTGTTTTGTGTGATCCCGTGGAGGCGATGCAGCAGCAGAGACTTGGGGCCGAGGGGAATGACGAACAACGCTGGAAGAAGGCGTGTGGATTGATGGTGCAGCAGCAGCCTGTTGAGATGATGCTGCAGTAGGTGCCCAGAGAGTTTCTGATGTGTCGAGTACATCCTCGCTATCATCATTGTGTTGATGTTGCTGCTGATACTGCTGTGGATGAGTGGGTGGTATGGTTTCCCGGCGGCGTTGGCTTGGTGGCGACGGCTCCCACGCCGCATCACCACCGTTGGTGTTCTTAGATACTGCAGGAGAGTGGTGCTGGGTTGATATCCGCTGACCTGTTGAGTGGACGATGATGTCGGTTGGAGGAAGATCACCTCTGGGTGAACTCACTGCTGTTGCGGCTGCTCCGCTTCGCGAATCGGAAACAGTGTGCGCCGACCCGCCGTGTTTCTTCGCCAAAACTGTTGCGAGCAGCGCGTCAAGAGATGACAGTCTCGGTCCACTTGCGGCGTGAACCACAATGTCATCGTCGTCCTCGTCGCTGATGCTTGGTTGTTGTAGCGTTGCTATGTCTCCCATCGGCTCTTGGTGCGCATTATCTAACCCCTCGTCTTCGTCTTGATCGTCGTCGACATCCTCATCATCAGCATTATTATCTTGAGGCCGTCTCTGCAAATAGGGTGATGCCAACATCGTTGCTTCATCATCGTTTTCATCGGCAGCCGAGGACGCTTCGTTGCGCTGGTGAAGATCGCGTCGACGTTTAGCGAGCTGGGCACCGACGCTTAAAAAGATCTCATCAACGAACGCAGATTCTTGGGCATGGTATCCGCCCTCTGGCCCCTCCCGGTGGTGTGACAGGATTGTTGATAAGGGGTTGTTCTCGAATTGCAGTGATCTCGCAGCAGCAATGAGGGAAAGATGCGCGGCAGCTTCATCCTTGCCGACTGGTGAGGTGCGTCCGACGGAGTTCGTAGTTGGTAACTGCACATTGACGTGTTTGACGTGAGGTTGCATGCTGACCCACCACTGGGCGACAAGTTTCAGATGCGCCATGTTGCGCTCATGCACAATATCACGCCGCCCCTCCCCCTCTCTAGCTTCCAGCAGCGACGCCAAGCGCGTGCGCTCAAAAAAAAAAAAGGGCATGGTATCCGCCCTCTGGTTCCTCCCGGTGCAGGACTGTTGATGATGAGTTGTTGTTCTCGAATTGCAGTGATCTCGCAGCAGCAATGAGGGAGAGATGCGCGGCAGCTTCATCCTTGCCGCATGGTGAGGTGCGTCCGACGGAGCTTGTAGTTGGAAACTGCACATTAACGTTATTGCCGTGAGGCTGCATGCAGACCCACCACTGGGCGACAAGTTCCAGATGCACCAGGTTGCGCTCATGCAAAATCTCACGTCGGCCCTCTCCTTCTCTAGCTTCCAGCAGCGACGCCAAGCGCGTGCGCTCAAGTCGATCCTGCGCCATCCTGACTTCCGCACCCCACTCCCGCACAAGCTGCGTCGAGTGGGACAGTCGTTGCTGCTCCAGTACGCTCCTGGCGGCAACCTCCGTTTCCACCAAAGTCCTAGCTTGGGAAGCGGAGAATGCACGAATCTCAGCCTCTCGAAGTGCCAACTGTCGTTCCAGCCGCAACACCGCCTGTTCTCGCTGCCGCCTATCCGCCACTGTCATCTGATGATGGTATGATGAGTGCAGCTCCAAACGAGAAGATGACTCATCCACCAGGAGTTCACGGCGTGCATTGGACTCAAACTGATGAAAAATAAGGAGGACGGTGAGAGCACTTGGGCGTGCACTAGCAAACCCTTGAAGCAGTGCGCTGGTGGCAGCGGCACCACCGGACGCTGTCGTCGCAATCGTGGTCGTAGTGTCAGCGACGACTGTCAGAGCCGATGAGCTTGTAGGAATAGCCGCCTTCGCGATGACAATGCTAGCGGGCAACGATTGTGGGGCAGTAGTGGACGCTACAGTCTTCTCGTTATGATGATGAGGAGGGGAGACAGAAGAATGCCTTGGCGACGATATGCTCCCTGAAGGCTTGCGTTGCATGAGTTTTACAGCAGTTGTCGATGACGGTGGCGATGATGCTTCTGAAGCATCGCGAACGAACGACGTCTTGCGGCTCCGTGGAGAAGGCGTCGACGAAGTCGTTGCAGCAGCAGCTGCTGAGGGTGTTGTTGTCGCCATGGTGCGAGGTGCAGAACCGCGGCTCGTCTTTGGCTCAGTATCTATCGTTTCTATGGGGTCGGCGTCAGAATTGTGCTGCACCGATGATGCAAGAGGCTCATGACCACTGCTTAGCGCAGCAGCGGAAGCAGAAGCATTGGGCAAGAGTGGGGAATCCTGTGCAAGCGCAAGCTTCTCTAATCCAGACAATAGCGACAGTGGTTGTTGAGTGACTGCAGACGTTTCCACCTCCTCCTTCGGATGTGGTTCGATGACAAGGTGCAGTGCATCCGCAGCAGAGGATTGTAGCAGCTCGAGAACTGCGGGTGGTGGTGGGGGGAGACTGCTTTCTTTCCATGATTGAAGTGCTTTGACTTGACCTTCATCGATCAACTTGAACGTGGGGTCGTCCTCGTTGCGTCGCTCGAGTAAGAGATCTACATCCTTGTGGGATACGCAATGTTCGAGGCGTAGTTTGAGATCACGGAGACCGGTCGCCACGAATTCCGATCTGCCCGATGTGAGCGGCGTGGGGGTCGTACTACGGTGGACGCTCTTGAGTGGCAGCGGTGCGATAGCTATGGAGAAGCTCCTTTGGTGCTCTTGTCGAGGATCCCAAGGGAAAAGAACGAAATCTTCAATCGGCTGCTGCAGAAAAGACGTCGTCGATGGTTTGCGATGAGATTCGATGGCTGCCGGTGGCGGCGAGACTGAGACACCTCCCTTGTTGTGAAACGGAGTTGCTGCTGAATTGCTGATGGCGGCGGCGCGCGTCGACGAAGACGAAGAAGGAGAATTCTGAGAGAACGACCTGCCTGTGCGATTGCTGGACATGTGACCGAGCGAAGTGCAAAATAAAATATTGCAGCGAGCGAGCGAGAGAGAGAGAGAGAGAGAATGCAAGTCAATAGTGATCTCTCTGATTATGAGAAAAAAATCGATCAAAGAGATGTCATCGAATGGTCTCCTGAAATGTTTAGGATCTTTTCAGTAATACTGCGTCCTTGGAGTTGTTGTTTGTAGTTCTCTTAAAATTGGATCTATCCGCCCTGTTGTTCAGGATTGATTTCTTGCCTTTGTTGGGACACGCCGCTGAATTGAATTCTTTTTGGTCGCGTCCACAAAGTACCGACTGTATGAAATGGTGTTGTCTTTCGACCTATGTGCTTTTATAAAAGATGAGCACTGTGTCTGAAAATGAAAGCAACTGGGGTTTTCTTTCGTTTCTTGTTTTTAAATGTGGTGTCGTCAACACGACAAGATAGTTTCTATCATTGTTGTTTCACAAATCTTTGATTGTGAGTGTGTGAGCTGCGTGTGTGTGAAAGGAAAAAAGTATTGGAAAACAACAACAACGCAAAAACATCCGTTGTCAGTCGTCTCTTTTATTACTTCTTTTCTTTGGGGAGGGGACGCAAGTGACACATGTTTTCACCTGCAACAACATCCACACCAAAGCTCACGCCGCACTTCATTTCAGGAAACAGGTGGTCGAGCTGCTCTCGTGCGCTGCTGAGAATGCGCTCAACGTCATTTGACACTTGCAGATACACCTCCTCCGTCGCATCCACCCACACACAATCGTGCACGGTGTTGGTGAGCAGCGCCTTGCCATTGTAGTTGTTGCACTCCACAAAGTGGCGCCACAAGCAACCGAGCATGATTTGAACGATCTCACCAGCGAACCCCTGCACTGGGTAATTCTTGATGTGTGTGGGGCTGAAGTTGGTCGACTTGGTGGACGCAGGCTTGTCCCTCAGCATCGACTCTGGCATGTCGCTCTCCGTGAAGACATACCTGCTGCCGGTAATCACCGGGAACATTCCCTTGTACACTTGATGGCCACGAATGTTGCGGTTGCCATCTTGCAGAGATGCGTCGTAGTTGTTCGCGGAGAGGGTGACCATGTTGGTGAACTGATCGCAGCCTTGGTACAGCACCTTCTCTCCTTCAATAAGCTGTCGGACTTGATCAGGAGCGAGACCGGTGGACTCACTTAGCATCGTGACGCCAGCACCGTACTGCCGTTGGAAAGAAAAGATCTTCGCTTGCTGACGTAGCTTCACGAACTCAGGCTCCTTGTTCTTCTTGGCGCGAAGCACCACTTCATCGTAGGAAAGGTCTGGGCGAATCATCGTCACGCGCTTGCAATGGAAATCGATATTGTTCTTCAAGTCCTCAATCATCTGTCGATCGTTGGAAAGAGCGGCAAGGGTAATGACTTCTAGCTGGGAGTAGTCCACTTCGATGCACTTGCCGTGTGGGGCAAAGCGGCTGACGAACATCTCACGGAGGGGTGATTTGTCCTCTTTGGGAATGTTTTGACAGTTCGGGTTGGAGCTGGCCAAGCGCCCGGTGTTGGTCTTGTTGTGCACAAGCTCGTGGTGGATGCAGCTGTCGATGCTGTGGGTGAGGGACACCATGCCGGTTCCACCCTCGGTGTGCTCGTAGTACGTCCCGAGGAGTTTCTCCATTCCTCGTAGTTCCATAATAGTGCCTGCGGCGGGGTCTTTGTGCGTCTTGGAAAAGTATGTGAGGGAGTCATCGCCCACTTGCAGCTGGCGCGTGAGGGGACTGCGAAATTTAGCGGTGATGAGGTCCATCTCACGAGAAGAATCTTGTTTGAAGTAGAAGGACAATTTGCCCTTCAGTGGAACCTCGACGGTATCGCTGAAGGCGCTAGGCTCGACGATGGCGTCATGCGACGTGCCTGCAAGGCGGCCAAAGAGCATCATCAGTGTCAGGCGGCCTCTTTTCGACGGGTCCATTGTCGTTATGCCGCTCTGAATCGCAGGGCGGCGACGGAGGAGTAGGGGCAGCGCCTCATCTGCCTTCGGGGGAGGAGAGTTCTTGCGGGCCTTCTTTGGCTCCAGAGGCTGCTTTGCTTCGTACTCATACGTCTTCTGTGCAATATGCTCAAACATGTCGCGATACCGGCGGCACCAAGCTAGGGGTGCCTCGTGCTCCTCTTTTTCCACAATAAAAGGAAGCATCGGCAGACGGTTCTTGCCTTTGGGCACTGGAATCCATTCTGGCTTGACAATCCAGTTGGGATCCACTGCAGCCCACTTCTTGCTCTTTGAGTCGTACGCCTGAACAACATCATCGCTGTACTGGGCATAGTAAAAGAGCATCGTGCTGGTCGCATCGGCGAAGGAGAGAGCAAAGCGATCGGCGAGATTGAGCGATGCCGCATTCCCTGCAGAGGGCACAACCACCTCTGTGGTGGCAGCTGCTGCCGCATCACTAGTTAATGGTGGCGCAGCTTTTTTCTGTTCTACCACGTCACCTGTGCGCCGGGCAATGGCTGCACGCAGCTCCGGTGAATGCTCGTCCAACGCTCGACGGAATGAGAAGGGTGCATCTCTGGCGACAATAATAATTTGCGCAGTGGCAAATGCATCCGGCGTCATGGAGGGGTCGATCATATCATCAGCGGGTAGCAGGGCCAGCGTAGATGTCGTGGCCACAGACCTCAAGTACTCCTCGAATTTTGCTGCAATCGTCGCGGCGGTGTTCGAAGGGGAAATCACGCAGTCAAGGACCGTTTCTTGTTTTGTATCTGACTGCAAAAAGACGAGCTGTTTCAGAGCTTTGGTGTTGGCGTCCAGTTCGACACCTGCGTACAGGAACACAACGCGTTCAGGGAGAAGGTTTGCAATGGCGTCCGCAGGGCCTGCGATGGTGCCGGTTGCTCGAGAAATCGGTACAAGCACCTTCGACATCGAGTCTGCTAATGTGGAGCTCTTACGGAACCCACACATCTTCATGTACGCATCGATGCACGTCGTGAAGACGCGAGTGCCCTTCTCCGCATCACCGCTCGACGTGACCACGACGCAGTCACCCGCTCCAGCAACATTCTGTACAGACGATAGGTACACACCGGTGGGATAGCTGGTGGTAGGGTAATGCACGTCTTCAGTAGAAAACACCAAATGGCGACTTGTCTTCTCTCCCGTGACGGGCTTGCTCTCACGGTTTGCCGTGTTCAACTTCACCTTCCCTCCGAAGAAGTATGGGATGAGCATTTGGTTCGACGCCCAGTTGTAAAACTTACGCAACTTCGGAGGAATCTCATCTGGGATGTAGCTATCAAGATCCTGACGCAGCGCGACTGCCTTTCCAACGAGTTCATTGCTCTGCTTCACCGCTAAGGGGACATCGGTCTTGAGGCCGTTGAATTCCATCTCCGTAGTGGCCAACAAGCTGTCCATGCGTGCGTTGCAAATAATCACCTGCCGTTGAACAAGTGCGCGGTCCAAGTGCTTGCCGAAGATCAGTGATGTGTTCTTGAGATCACCAATCAGGTACTCCTTCAGCGTGGCGTAGGGAATGTCGTAGGTTTGCTTTCCGGTGGCCCATGCTTGCTTCACTTCGTCTAATTTGGGGGTGCGTTGCAAATAATCACCTGTCGTTGAACAAGTGCGCGGTCCAAGTGCTTGCCGAAGATCAGTGCTGTGTTCTTGAGATCACCAATCAGGTACTCCTTCAGCGTGGCGTAAGGAATGTCGTAGGTTTGCTTTCCGGTGGCCCATGCTTGCTTCACTTCGTCTAATTTGGGGATTTGGCCGCCGTAACTTTTTGCCACATCTTCGAGACCCGCGCCACGGCCGAGCTTCACTTGGTGACCAGTGAGGAGATACTCTCCGTACATCGTATCCCAGATCTTTCCTCCGCGCTTAAGGAAGGCTCTAAGTTCAGCGTCCTGCCACAAGTGCAGCAAATCGAACTTGAAATTATGTCCCACCAGAACATCATACCCATCTAGCGGCGGAAGGAAGAGAGACTTGGAGCTGGATCCCTTGACGTTAAAGTTCTTTGCACACAATCCTTGATCGTGGTACGCCTGGGACACCTCTTTCGTGAAGTACTCCTCCGGCATGAACATATTACCTTGATAGTCCAATGCGCCAGACATCACAATGTGGTTCTCCTTCGTGAAGGGGTTCGCGATACGTTTGTAACGCTTCTTTGTGGTCGTTTCCAAATCGACAATGAGGTATCGGGCGATGCTGCGCTGAGCGGCTTGCTCTCGTTGAAGCCTCGCTTCGTTTTTGTAGATGTTGTTTACCCAAGCTTCCAACGCGATCGCTACAGATGTATCACGAGTGACGTTGTTCAGGAACACAGGCCTGTTGGCAGGTGGTGGTGGTGTCGATGGGGGTGAGGGTGATGTGGTGCCATCACCGGAGGGACTCGTCGCAGAAGCAGTAGTCGAAGAGCTGTGGTGGTGGGCTGCACCTGAAGCAATCTGCTGTTGGGTTGCAAAGTCAACGCTTGCAGGTTTTGGGTCCCTTGGGGTCGTTGGTCTCGGTAAAGTTGAACGATGCAGCGGGAACGCTAAAAATCGGGGCAAGCTCTTGTGGCTGAATCACAAAGAACGGGCACTTTGGCTTGCACACACGCGCAAACATCAACAGTTGTTGCTCCTTGGTGCGGGGGCTTGGTATCAACACCGTCATCGACGAGGTGCCCTCACCGTACAAGAGGGTGGTCAGGGTGTTCAACTTGATTGTCTCATCTGACAGATTACGAATTTGGTGAACCGTGTTGGTGCCGGTTTGTGCGTTGTAAATCGTCGCCACCATCGTGATGCCTTCTACCACCGAGCCACGACCGAGTCGATTGTCCAGATCCACCCCGAAGATGTTGACTGCCTTCACCGCGCGTCGGACGACGGCGTCGATTGGATTCAGCAACTTCTTACTGCCAACGACACCAAAACGCTTGTGTACGCCCAGTAGGGCATCCCACACAACGAGTGCACGACGTGCAGTGCTGTTCACCGCGCCGTCCACATCCTGGGACGTCAAGGCGGCGGCTGCAATGTCGTTGCCCGTCGCACTTGTTGGCTTAAATCCCTGCGGGATATTCAATGGCACGAACCGTTTGTTGGACATCAAGACGGAGGCGTGCTCAAAGCCCTCTGGAAGGGTCAAAGCACGCACGTGTTCTTTTTGAGCCCTAAACGAGTCGAACACAATCGACCAGGCATCGGGACCAATCACTACACGGTGGAGGTTATGGCTCTGCTTTTTGATCGCCTGACAAAAGTTCACGGAGACTGCACTGTTGTCCTCGGGAAAAATGATGGAACCGCCTGCAAAACGACGCGCATCATCGTCTGTGGTGGGGGCACAAGCACCCAAAAAAGCAACCGCCGCCGCGACATCAGTCGAGTTAAGTGCGATAAACTTAGACGTCGTCGGGCAGTACAACCCAAATGAAGAATCACCAACATGCGCCAACACGAACAATGTGTAGCCGCCCCGGGCAAGAAGTGTCGTCTCAGGGTCAAGCGACTGCTTCACAACGGAGAGGCCTTGACGGAGAACTGCGGTAGGTGCGGCAACGTAACCAGCACGCTGCACACTAATTGCGCAGGAGGAAGCAGCCGTCATAGTGCTGGCGCACTTCTGCAGCGGTGAGGAAGCAGAGTGGATGAAGTTTGCACCTGCTGCTGTAGAGCAGCGGTATCTCATCGTTGCTGCATCGATGGAAGCACTCAGAGGGATGATAGCCTTGCATGCAAGGCGCCTCCGCATCATTTTGTTTTTTTGTGTGTCCTTTCGTGAAAACAACTTCGACACAATCGCAGAAGGTGACGCACACAGTAACACGACAAAAATGACGCGCACTAAATCTTGCAAGTGGATTGGTGACGCTATGATTTTGTGAAAAAAGAAAAAAAAACGACGAAAAAATATGATGTGCATCGCACAGTGTACTACTGCTATTTTACAAAACAAGGGGGAGAATGAAAAAAGGGGACACATAGCTTTTTTGGGGAGGACTCATTAGGAAGGGGGAAATTGGAACAAACGAGAAAAACATGTCCGAGGGCACACAGCTTGGAGCTTGGAGCTTTGTACACACGAAAAAAAATCGTGGACACGCCCAAATTCCTCAATCGCG